>BPLR01017961.1:0-100082 GCA_021605095.1 Caerostris extrusa | reverse complement strand
TTCATCCACTCAAAAGTTCAAACCACATCTTAACGCAGTGGATTGGCACTTGATTTTAATACAGTTTTTCAATAATATTAATTCAGTAATTAAATTTAATTAATTAATGTTAGTTTTTTTTAGAATTTAAGTTGCATACATCTACTAATAGATGGCGCTAGATAAACTTAAAAATATGAATGAAAATTATTTATAAACGACTTTCTGCACATAATGAAAAAAAAAAAAAAAGTAGGAATTGAAGTTAAATTTTTTTTTTTTTTTTTTTTTTTTTTTTTTATATTACTTGTTATCTGTATATATGTAAATATTTTTCCTATTGAAGTTTCATCTCCCTTTTATTATCTTCATACACGTAAATATTTTTTCCTATTCAAGTTTCATCATTTCCCTTTTTATCTCTGTATACATGTAAATATTTTTCCTTTTCAAGTTTCATCATCGCCCTTTGTTGCATAAAAATTAAAATGGATCCAATATTTTATAAACACTCAGTATAGTTTAAATAAACAAACAAACAAAAGCTTACTTGCTGAGAGAGAAGGTGCAATGAAGGAATATGGCATCCATAATGATAAACTTTGGGACAAACCGCAACACACTAACTCGCCGCCATCTTTACACACCGCACAATAATCATCATTTGTATCAGGTCGGACTTCCTTCCCTGTTGAGTCAATTTTTCAAGTCCACCGTCATCTATCATGTTAGTCGAGGAAAAGCCTTCACTGTCAGAACTACATCAGAATTTTCATCAGCATCTGATTCTTCGCGAGTTGGTTCACATCACAAACAAACTATGTTTTTGAACTTCTGTATGCGGTTTAGATTTCCTAGCAAACGATAGGGCTTCGTTAGGTTGAGCAAATAATCTTCTTCATTGTCATCTATTATTAGCCGAGAAAACATTTACCGTCGTCAGAACTTCATCAGCATCTGATTCTTCGCGAGTTGGTTCACTAATAGCAACTGTTTTTGACATTTTGTATGCGGTTTAGTAGATTTCGTAGTAGACAGGCTAAAAAAGATTATCCAATGATGGCAATGAGCCCGATGATGAACTGAGCGGCTAATTGGCCTGTCGCAGTTTTCATTATCTTTGGTCTTCGTTCAGTCTTCAAACTCTCTTCACCTTCTGTGGGGTGATGATCCAAGTTGATGGCACTGGTTCAGATGATGAGCTTTCATGTGAACTGGATTGTCTGTCACCATTTCAGCTCTTGTATTGTCTCCTTTCAACATTGAAACCATATTTCTTTGTCTATTACCATTATCACTTAAAGCACTCTCTTCGGCAGTACTTAAGCTTGAATCTGTCGTTTCAACTCTTGAGGGATCTTTAATTAGCAAACGTCCTCAGATAGGGTGTACTCAATCTAACGTACTTTTGCGGCTTGCAGGTTACAGCAGTCGGTGTATTGATCGACGCAATTTGTGAATGGCTGAGAAGATGAACAATTACTTTCGGAAAACGCAATGGGTTTGAGCAGAATCATGGGGGTTTTGCCAGAAATGATTTGATTAACTGGATTCTGAAAAATGAAAAATGGATGAGAATTAAATTAATTGGAAAAGTTATACAACATTTATTCAAATACCCAAGGTAGGAGGGAGAAATAAAAACAGAATGCTAAAAACATAAAAGTTATCTCTTATTCACATAATGTTTCAATACATGTAATGAATCAGTTTATAACCAGAATAATATTTCAGTCCATTCAATGATTAAGTTTATATATATATATGGGTGAGCAGAAGATCTACCTCCCTCGTGGTGCACCTGGTAACACTTTTTTTTTTTTAGTGGCTAAAAGATCTGCAACTTGGCATTATTGTTAGATTAATTAACTCTGTTTCAGCATGTTTTGTTGTATTTGTTGTTGTTGTATGTTGCATGTTTTTTTTTTTTTTTTTTTTTTCTTTCTTTTTTTTGTTCTTTTTTTTGCTGTAACTGTTCATAATCTGCCATTGGAAATAAAATAATATATACATATGTATAAGTTACGCTTTGCGTAAAGAGTGGTTAATAATGCAAAAGTATGAATAATTACGTTCACACTTGAACGAGAAGAACTGAACGACACATACAAACCGGTACTCTCCAGCTCGGACAAAACTCGAAACACTTCTCAGGCATGACTTGAAGTGAGCTGAGAATCATACCACTTAAATCAGTTCCATGTTCTGCTACCTGAATGGCCAAGTGGCTAGCTCACTGCGCTCGGTACCAAAAGTCCCGGCGGTGCCATGTTTGTAGTGGTTCGAATCCACTTTAAACCGTAGGTCCGGACTTGGATCGTAGAGCGTTGTGAGAGTGACATATTAAAAAAATAAGGAAAAATTGACTGTTCATATATATATAGTGATTAGGGATTATAGTCCTTGTTGCTTCACATCCCCATATACCACTTCATTCATCATCTGCTACAAAAATATTTACTACTACCCAAATGAAAACCGATTACTTTTAAGCATGTTTTTCGAGATCAAACTGCAAAGCGCGGCAATGGACGAAAGCTCTTCGAGTCATTGTCACTCATGTGTAATACTATATGTTTATGTTACATTAAATTAATAATAAGTTTTGATGACAGCCATATTGTAAGAAATATTGAATGATGTTTGAATTCGTAAGAAATAATGTAAAGCAATTTTTTTAAGTAACTTTTCGCTAATTTTTATAGTACATATTATTTTATTTCTTAAAATAAAACAGTTAAATCGCAGATAAAATTATGTTTATATTGCTAAAAATAGAAAATAGGTATGAGAACAAAACTTTTTGTATCCTATGTCCGTCTACAATCTCTCGATCATTAGTTCGACGAGCAGCCCAATGCAGTAAAGAACGACAAAAACATTTACTAAAGGCATTGACAGTAAGACAAAAAGGGATAGTAGGCATATGATGATTAAGTTATCATGGCTGGGTTAAGTTCTTATTAACAGTTAAGAATAGTAGGGCATATGATGAGGTGTTCTCCAATCATGAACACGCCTAAGTCGCAAGGGGGCAGATATCTGTAGCAGCCAGTCCTATTCTATAGAGGTGACTTTGTAAGCAGTCATGGCCCCTGACAAGTCTAAAGCAGGCCACGCCGCCATCTCTAGGCAAGGAATATTCAATAGGGAATTCCACTTTTCCTCAAAAGCCTTCTCTCTATACAGGTTAAAATGGTTGGATTTAATAGAGAAAGATATATATCGCCTTATATGATGCAAAGGCAAAAGGAGGATCAGGTTGCATCATTCATGATCCATTCTTGGCCAACATACCAGCCTGCTCATTTCCATATATCCCGCAATGGCTTGGAATCCACTATAGAGCAATGAATTTCCCGGTGTTTAACAGCCTATTTATCTTAAATATTATTACAATATATTACTTTACTTTATAACATTTGGAATTTAAATTACTAATTCTATTAAAGGCGATTTGAATTTTTTTTCCCCTTGTAGTTCTCTTTTACTTTATTGATTAAACATTGTCTCATATTTAACTATTGCTTCTGCAGAATAATTTCATCACAAATTGATGAATGTTTTAACGCGTTCAAAGTGTATGAGTTCTTTCTAATCTCCTCCCACATAAGAAATGAAGCAAAGTCGCTTTTCACTCCTTTTCTAAACCATGAAGTTTTCTATATCACAGATAAAATTTATATATTCGCATGTTTACATTTATAATTTTCGTTAAGTTATTTTTCTTTTGTTTATTTGCTACAGAGATAGTTGATTATATGACTGTTTGTATGATAGTAAACACGAATATTCTGTTTTAGAGAAATTCAATAACATTATTAAATATTTCTTTAAAGGCAATGATCCAATAAATTTGAAGATATCTAATTATATACCAGTATAACTTTGTCAAATTTAAATTCCTTCATTTGATAAATAACGGAAACTATTAGCTATAATCGAATTAATAGCTAATTTAAATGGTTTATGTAATTTTTAATTCACATTAACAATATTAAACGTCGATAATATCAATATTTAAAATATTGATAAATGTTAACTGATATTTAACATAATGACCTTAACATTAAGACTATCAACAAGCTACTTACATTTTGTGTTACTATAGGAGCTACTACTGTACAAACAGGAGCTGGGTTTGGAGGAGTGGGAAGACTAAAAATAAAGGAAAGGAAGAAATTTTATATTCATTTTCATATACTTGTTAATAAATGCTCCTAATATTAAATAAACTGAAGGAAGCATTTTTTATAATTGCAACATTTTTAAATAACACACACATACATATACAGGGTGATTGTAATTAAAGTCCCACTTTCAAAATGCTGTAAAAAAAAAAAAAAAAAGAACCACTCATCACAACGAGTTCAAATTTGAATTTAAGATACTTGAAGAAAGGGGAAACGGTACGACATAAAAAAAGTTCCAAAGTGTATTAATAGATTTCTCTGTAAGCGGTATCAAGAAAGTGAATTCGGTAGCCAGTGATATTTTGAATCGAAATTTCAACATATTTCACATGAGTTGCACATTAAACCAATTGCAGTGTTCAATGTGCTTGATTGTTTTGGTTATTTGACGGAAAAATGACTCCCAGATCATTCAACAGCTGTGGCACTGTTAGTGTAAAGCCCAACCACCACGGCAAGGTCATACCAAATTGGAAGAGAAAAATCGGTAGAAACTTTTTTTGATGTCATATCGTTTCTCCCTTCTTCAAGTATCTTCAGTTCAAATTTGAACTCATTGTGACGAGTAGTTCTTTTTTTACAGCATTTTGAAAATGGGACTTTAATTATAATCACTCTGTATATAAAACATTCTTTTTATGATTAAAATAATATATTTTCTAAAATATAATTAATGAAACTTACATTTTTACTTGAGAACCTGATTGTAAATTCACTAATTGAATTTGATTTTGTACACCTGAAAAAAATAAATATATCAATACAAAAATCAATAAAATATATCAACTTCCTGTTTTTATTTATTTTTTGCATTGAAATTCAAAAATTTATAGTTAATAAATAAGTTAGCTATGGTTTAGTAATAAGTAATGCATTAATATAATATCCTGCAACTTAGAATGACAATAAAACATATATGAATATGTCTTCGAAGAAAATGTTGTAAAAATTTTTTTTTTTTAAATTTAAACCATTTTCTAATTTAGATATTGTCAGTTTTGATGTTAATAAATTTCAAAACCTTGATTGTAGCATTTGAACTTGAAACGATGATTTTTCTATATTAGAATTAAATTTAAATAGCTCTATAATTAACTGGCTTTCTTGGAAAATTAATTAGAAGAAAAAAAAAAATTTTTGTTTGTACTGTTGCACTTGATTCATTTTATATTGTTCTGTTGTGTTACAACATTTGAAAAAAGCAATGTCATTACATAGAATAAATTATGAATTTCGATATACAAAGAGTTCGTTGTTGAGAGATTTTGTAAAATATAATTTTTAGAACAAATTTTAATTTATTTTTCAATTTAACTTTCTTTTATCTCAATTATATCATAAATCTCTGAAGTGATTATTATTAGTCCAGCAGTTATCAAACTTTTTACCTTAGCGCCGTCATCTTTTCTCCCTTCTTAACAAGATAAAAGATTTTCTTGCTCTCTAAACGCTTTATCATCGTTAAGTGTCATAATAACTTGAATATTAAAAAGTTTCAGTTTATTTTTAACAGCAATAGCAAACAGTGTAGAGTTTTTTTTTTTTTTTTTTTTTGTCTTGTTGTTTAACACATAGTTAAAATATTAACAATATTGCTTTGCAAAAGAACAATTATTTTACTGAATAGGAAAAGATAAATAATTAACCAATAAATAATTTCTTTCCCCAAAAGAACTATTAAATGGCACATCTCTATCTGAGAATTTTAGAGATATGACAGTTTATAGAATTCGATAAAGAACTTTAAAAGATTTTACATGATCTAATTGATAATATTCGAATCAAAAAGCACATTCTAACACATAGGTTTAAGTAAGTACTCAAGATTTTTAATGTTTCTAGATTTTAAATTGTGAATTACATACCAATTCGAGATTAAGTATATATAAATTTGAAATTCACGATATTTAAAGTTTGTATTCTCAAAAAGTTCTTCAATATTATTATTCTTTAGTTGTCTTTGAATTGATTTAAGACAGCTTATTTTCTGTAGAATTCCATAGAAAGTGGCACCTCAATGCTTGAGAGCCATTGCTTAGTGCATATTTTCAAATTGGAAATCATTAATAGTATATACCATATTATATCTAAATAATGTAGTAAAATTGAGAGATCATCATTTGTTAAAATAGTAAGCTTAGAAATGAAATAGGGTTAATTGCTTAGGTATACTTTATTAAAAAATATTTTAACTGTTTTGAATATCATTTTCCAGTAAACCTATTAAAATAACATTATATGCTTTATTATTCTCTTATAGAAAAACTACTTGCAAAAATTTTAACTCATTAAGTAATTGTATAGAATGATATATACATAGTTATATATATATATATATATATATATATATATATATATATATATATATATATATATATATATATATATATATATATATATATATGAATAGTTTTGTTAAGTACACTATAATAAAAAATATTACTTACTTATAGTCACAATTACTTTAATAAATTTAGTGAATAAATAGGTTGAACTAAGTTTATTTAATTAAATTAAAATCTCTGATAATTTAAATTTTTTAACTTCTTTATTTATTTAATTAGTTATTTGAAATATATTTATGAAAGAAAAGCTTTAAGTGATAAAAATATTGTTTTCTAAGAAAAAAAACTTATATTTGATTTAATCAAATCAATACATTATATTAATTATACTATTTGAATATCTACATTCTTCTATTGATGGAGTCAATATAAGAATGTAGATATTTTGGTCATTATACATACTAGTCACTAATACAAACTGGTTATACTACTGGTCATTATACAAATTTTTTTTTTTATTATTATCTAATTTTACTTAATCAAGAAACAGAAGCAATTAATTAAAGAAATTATATGTAATATGTCAAAATGAGTACTAAATCTTATGTAAATATTTTTAAATTAAAGTCATTCAACGCAAAAAAAAAAAAAAATTGTGATCAATGATAAAGGATTCTATGAAATTTGGTAAAAGGTTATTTTCAAGTAGAAAAGTGTATGCAAAATGTATTTGGATTCATAATAAAACATTCTAGTCCTTTTGAATATTTTAAAAGCTAATGATGTAACTCGAACTGTGAGTAGTAATTAAGAATATTTTAATAAATACTTAAAATATATATATTTTTTAATTTATCGTTTTTCTCAGGAAAATTTTTGTATATTGATTCAACAAAGATAACTCTTAAATGTGAATTAAAAAATGGTTGTAAAAATGAGGAATTTTTCAATTTTGACATTTATGATCAAAGAAATTGGAAAAATTTTGTTAAAATTAATATAAGAATGACTGTTTAAATTTGGACATAGTCTTTTACTTTTTGAAAACTTCACAAAAACTGCAAAATTGTAATTTTTCCATTCATGCAAAGAAAATTAAAATCAAATTGTGGAAATCTCGACAAATAACTTAAGATTAAATAAAAGCTTATATTTTTTCCTTACTAGGCTGAAAAATCAAAATTGTTTCTTTATTACAGTAAAATGTAATAAATTAAATTAAAATAATAACATTTGTAGAGTAAACAATGGGTGTTCTTAGCAAAAGAAATATAAAATGCATGTGGAATTGAAAAAATTTATAAAAAAATATTTATATAATAAACTTCTTTTATTGGTTAAACAATATTTATTTTATTTAATATTTTTATCAGTAGAATTCATACTATTTATGTCATCTGTAAAAATTTGTAGTGTCCAATTTATATAAAAAAACTGTTATTATATACTAATAAATTGATAATATTCCTGGGACAATTATAAGTTGAAGACAAGAATGAAAATTTCAACCTAAGTAATAAATATTTCTATCCACAATGTTAAATATATTCTTCATACTCAAGAAATTTCCTTTTTTGTTAAAAAAAAGTAAATGTAAAAATATCATCAATAATAGTTTTTGTTAACCTTTCTTCATTAAAAAATTACACCAAGCTGTCTCTTATTGATTTATCTACATTTAAAATTTAAAATTAGAAGACTTTTCTGGTAAATACCTATAATGAGTGCATTATTTATATAAAAAAAAAAATGTATGTCTTGTTAATAAAATTCAATTTCACATTTAGAATTATATAACTTCTAAAAACATATTTGCATGAGGATTTTTTTTTTTCCCTCCCGAGAATAAAATTTAAATACAAGATTAGGATGGGAGACTATCTTTGGGCAGCAGAAAATGCATTTGCATAAATGTCAAAATTACTATTACAATCAATTTCTTTTCTGATATGTAATATGCTGCTGCTCATATAGTAACAAATATTAATTTTCAATAAAATTTGTGATAAGTTATTTTGCATTAAATTCTTATTCAATATTTTAATGGTTATTAAAAAGAACCTTCCAAAACATTCCAATTGAAAAATATGAGTGCCAAATATAGATTAACAACTTTTAATTATTAATGAAATTAAAGGATTTCTTCAATACTCCTATAAGAATATATATATTCTTATATCTATATTCTTAAGAATATATATTAAAGAATATATATATATATATATATATATTCTTATATATATATTCTTAATAATATATATATATATTCTTAATAATAATAATATGAATATATATATATTCTTAAGAATATATATATTATATATCTTATAAGAATATATATATTCTTATAGGAGTATTGAAGAAATCCTTTAATTTCATTAATAATAAAAGTTGTTAATCTATATTTGGCACTCATATTTTTCAATTGGAATGTTTTGGAAGGTTCTTTTAATAACCATTAAAATATTGAATAAGAATTTAATGCAAAATAACTTATCACAAATTTTATTGAAAATTAATATTTGTTACTATATGAGCAGCAGCATATTACATATCAGAAAAGAAATTGATTGTAATAGTAATTTTGACATTTATGCAAATGCATTTTCTGCTGCCCAAAGATAGTCTCCCATCCTTATCTTGTATTTAAATTTTTTATTCTTGGGAGGAAAAAAAAAAAAATTCTCATGCAAATATTTTTTAGAAGTTATATAGTTCTAAAAATGTGAAATTGAATTTTATTAAGAAGACATACATTTTTTTTATATATAAATAATGCACTCATTATAGGTTTTACCAGAAAAGTCTTCTAATTTTTTGAAATTTAAATGTAGATAAATCAATAAGAGACAGCTTGGTGTAATTTTTTAATGAAGGAAAGGTTAACAAAACTATCATTTCCCATTATGCATGTTCCATAAAAAATATAGTTGTAATTTTTAATAATGGGAATTAGAAAAAAAAATAAATAAATTAAACTAATTTTTTATATAAAATAATAATGAGCAGTTATAAAAAAAATAAGATAGCATATATACCTATTTCTACCTTATCCAAATATTTTCAGGTTTGTTTGCTGGTTTAAAAGTATCAAATTTTATTCTGTTTTAAAATTACTAGGGCCATTATACCACTTCAATCAACATAACTCATCTCTCACAATCTCAAATTTTAAGCAAATTTGGCACCAAATTACTTTGTCCAATTGTTTGCTTGATAGATTGAAATCACTATAATTTTTAAATATGGAAAAACATAGTGTTGATTAATAATTTGTATTGTCTTTCTTTTGATATGTAATGCAATTGAGGATTTGTAGAGGGAAAATTTATATTTTTATTTATAGTGAAATATTAATTTTTTAAGAGGTGTATATTCAGAAAATTTTTTTATGTTCTAATTATTAAGTTTTTACATTAATATTTCACAAAATTTTAGGATGTTATGGTGTTGTGTTCCAAATTTAATTTATTATTATTATTTTTTTTTTAAGGTTTTTAAAATTTTCTAATTTACATGAATCGTCAAGTTTTTAAAAATTCTACAAATTAGTTTAAATAAATGTTAAATGGTTCATAAAACACTGCCTCAGTTTAATAATGTATAAAATAAAGGACAAAACAGGGATTGAAATTTATTATTTAAATTTATATTAATGAGTAATATTAAAAAAAGGTTTCAAAAATAAAACTATTCAATTATGTATAAATATTCCAAGTGTGACATGTTATATAGTTTTGATAGATTTCATTGAATAAAATTTGTATTCAAGCTTTTTTAAGTGAGAGAGAATAGCAAATATTTTAACTGTGAATCCATACTAAGGCTTTGTGAATAATCTGCCATAATGCAAATCAATTTCTAAAATTTTGGAAATGCACTCTATTAACAATTCTAATATACTTTTAAATGCTTTTTCTATCTACAGATCCATAATATTAAAAAAATAATACTTGATTATCTATTTATCTTAGAATAGTTGCTATGATAACTTTAATTTATGTTATTTATTTATTTTTTTTAAATGGTTTTTATTTTAAAATGGCTCTTATTCTAATGTAAATTTTTATGCAATCAAAATTTAAGAAGTGAGATTTTTACGAAAAGTGTATTGATTTAACATTGAATGGCTCACAAATAAAATTAAATAATTATCATTTCTAAGTGGATGTAATGTATGAGTGCATTTGTATGTGTGTAATATTAATTATAATTCTGAATCAGTCTGCTCTGTTTGTATAAATATATAAGATTTTAAGCTGCAAATAGAAACTAGACAAAATATGAATTAGCTAATAGTAAAAATTTTATAAAATTAATATAGACTTAGATTAATTAATGCAAATTTAATTATAATAATCTTAAAGAAATAAATTTAATAATTTCTTAAATAAAAAATGAATATTTTATAAATGAAACACAAAAATAATTCCTATAAATAACAAAGCAGACTGAATTTAAAGCAGAAAATGGTATAGTCCTATAGTAATTAAAAAAAAGGGCACTCACTATGTATGATAAATGTGTAACTAAATACAACATTAAACAAAGAGACACATTTAAATGATTTTATTTCAGTGATAATAAAAAGTACAGAATTCTTTTCTGCTTAAAATGAATAAAAATTATAAAGGAACAATGTCCACTTCAATTAAAACAATTTTGAAAATACACAATACAAAACAGACATTTATCTACATAGTATGAAATAAGATGGGAAGAACAAAGCATATATTTTTAAAAGCAATTGAGTAGCATACATGTCTGGAAAAACATTATCTTAATTGACTAAAAGGACCACACCAATTTCTGCCATAAAGACAGTTTAAAATGGTTTATACATAGAAACAAATTTGTAAAACATTTGTACCTGCTGGACAATATTAGCTCAATTGCAAAAACTTGTAATAAAATAAGCCTTTTTTTGTTAGACAAGTAGATAACAATACAATATTTTTCTTAGAATAAAAAAAATCTTAATAACATTTTAATATGTGTCTTTTTCCTTCAAGAGCTTGGTAAAACAATCAAAGGTAATACAGAAAACAAAAACAAATTATAAATATAATTCACTACTAAGTAGAGAATGCCTCTCAACAAAATGCTTTCCATTGTTCTAATTTGAAAACTAAACTTCAAAATTTAATGAATAAATTTTAATATTAGCTAATTACTCAAATTTTTGATTATTTAACTTCAATATATTACAATTTATTGAACAAAAAAAAATAATTAAAAGTTCAAATATAACCACTATTAGGTTACTTTTAATGTAAACGATATTTAAAAACACGTAAAAATTATCCACAATACCGATGAATTTCAGAGAATTAAATGTAAATGGCCAAAAAAAAAAAAAAAAAGACAAAGACAATAATTTGTCGATATACTGAAATTGTAAAATATTATATTATTAACGTCATAGAAATTATGATATTAAAAAATACCTGCTGTTTATAAAGTAAAGTGATTAATTCTTTAATGGGTTAAATACCTATACTTTCACAGTTATAAAATATTTAAACAATAGATTAGAAAAATTTATTAACTAGAAAAAGACTAACATACATCATGAATTGCTAAGAGCCATTGACAAAAATTACACTCAGAAAATTTTTATTTTCTGTTAAAAAAGAAATAAGAAATAGATCTAAAAAAAAAAAAAAAAAAAAAAAAAAAAAAACTCTTTCAATGAAAAACATAAAATAAATATACAGATATCCCTTAACATATGCCATTTTTGACTAATATGGTTTTGATTAGATAAAAAAAAAATATATTGCAAATGCAAATTTAATAAAGTGGTATAAAATTAAAATAGTGTGTTGCATTTGGTATTGAGCTATGCTAAATCATGCAACTTGATTGTTGTCATACCCTAGTTGCATTTGTCAAATTAATCAGGTCAGGTGGTATTGAACTAAGCTAAATCATGCAACTTGATTGTTGTCATACCCTAGTTGCATTTGTCAAATTAATCAGGTCAGGTGGTATTGAGCTAAGCTAAATCATGCGACTTGATTGTTGTCATACCCTAAGAGAGTGTTTTACTATTAATTTATCAGTAGTGGATATTTATTATAAATTATGAAATGCATGTAAAATTTTGTTAATGTAATTAACAAATTTTTACTTTTCACTTAATAAATACTTTAATGGTAATTTTAAAACTTAATTAAAATCAAATTAACATATTATTCTGTAGCCATGGCTCTGGAGAATATTAATAAACAAAAGTTTGAATAATAAAAATGTTATTGAAATGGTCGATAATGGCAAGAGTAAAGTTCTTGGTGATTCAATAATATGAGCCATTTTCTATAGGCTACTATATCTACTACAGACCTCTGCAACTTGCATGCAGTATACCAGGAATCGAAGCCCTAGTAATGCATTAATGATCATAATGGAAGTTTTATATCTTTGGCGAGCATTGTTATGGATAATTGGAAGTGCTCCCAATTTTGAATATGGCAATTCGGCAGTTACTGGAACTGCATTTGAATGACCCAAGTAGTGGAATAGATCATCAACATGCATATGGAAAGGAAGATATATTCAAAGACAATAGCTTGTAGTACAGATAGATCCAAAGGTAGAGAGGAGTATACATGCTTACCAAAATTTAATAAAACACATAATCACAAAAAAAAAAAGCTTAAATATATAAATAAATATCTTTATTTCTTTAAATTAAAAAAAAAAAGTATCAAAGAGAAAAACACCTTGTTTTTGCATTCCTTACGCAAGTTATTTATATGATTTACACTTAAGTTTTTAATCTTTAAATAAAGCTGAAATGAAGTAAATTACCATTAAAGATATGCATTTATAATTTTTTATATTTTGGAAGAATTCACTATAATTATTGTCATTGATTATTAACTTTGATTAATTAAATTTTGATAAAAGCTGCATACTTAGAAGATTAATTAACTGCAAGAGAAGAAGAATTTTATTCTTATATTTATGAAGAAATTTATCCATAAATAATAAGGAACTCTTGGAATAAAAAGTTCTTCAACAAAACTGTAATTAAATTTCTATTTTATCCATCTTCAAAATGTAATTTTAAAAAATGTTTCAATTTAATTATATAGGGAGGAACTCTTCCAATATTCAAGATAAAAAACACACAATGATTATGAGTTCAAATTTAAAAAAGAATTAGTTCAAAATTATTACATATTTATAAATAATATATTTTAAATAGACATTTAATTATGTCGACATCTCTGATTTTTTAATTAATTTTTCTTCAACAGATAGTTTACTTCCATTAAAAAAAAAAATTTAGTTCAGTAAACAAGTTATTATAACTTATTTTATAATGTGCATAAATGCAAATCAATTATTAGAGTTTTATATTTTCGAAAAATTTTTGTATATATCGATGCACATATAAATAGCTTCATAAATTTATCATTTAATTTATGAAAAGAATACTATCTGAGTGATAAAAAAAAAAAACTGTTACAATATGCAACAGAATACATTTAAAAAAAAAAAAATCCAGCAGGTACTATACACCTTTTGTATTTAAATATATTCCTTAAATTATATTCTTTTATGAATACAAATATATGGAACTTCCTACATTCATGATTAATGCCCTCTTAAAACTTACTTGAATTATTAAAACCTGCTGGTTGTATTTGAAGACCAGGATGAGAAGCTAATGTAGCAGCTATATTGGGAAAATGAGATAGTCTATTAGTATTACTCATTGTAGGAGTAGTTTTAGCATCATCTAAAACAATAACTTGTGGACCAGAAGATCTTTGAGGAGTAGATGGATTGCTATTATTACGCTGCACTGATGGAGACTGGTTATTGACCACACTCATATTTAAATTACGCGGAGCAATGACCCTAAAAATAATTGCAAAATGAATTTTTAAAATTTCACACTGGAAGGATGCATAAAAAACACGTTTTTAATTCATATAATGTCATATATGAGTTTTTTATTATTTCAGTTTTACATAATAGAATTTTAATTAGAGTGTATATCATTTATTTTTGAACATATTTACATTCAGAATAAAAAAATAAAATAAAAAATTATATGACCATGTGACATAAATGCATTTATTTTTATTTTATTTTTATATTAGTGAAATGAAAATGAAATTTTTTTTTTTTTTTTATATACAATGTTATTTACACAAAAAATGTAAATATTTTTTAAAGATAGAAAATTATTTACAGGACTAAAAAGAAATTAAAAATTTCACAAAAAAAGTGAAATCCCTACTAGGAAAAAAAAAGGTGGAATTTTCAAGATCTTAATTAGCAAAATAAAAAGCAAAAAATATATAAATAAAATATGCTATTTATCAAACGTAGCTGTATTCTAAATTTTAGGAAAATTCTATTTATTAATTATTTAGTTATGTATATAAAAACTAAACAATGTACAGTACATTTCCAAATATAAACCGAGACAGTGTTTTTCTTCAAAAAAATTAACCAAAGGTCCAAACCCATCTATATAAGCCAAACAAGCCCCATAACATTCATTATTTACTATATTCTATTGTTATTACTGGCATATATTTTAATACCTTTATGTTAGTCAGGTATAAAATTTGGCAACAACAAATTTTTTTTTTTTTTTTTTTTTTGGACAACAATGCAAGAAACCAACTATATAAGCAACTTTGAAAATATAAAAAAATTCATTTCACCTAAAATTTTTTTTTTTTTAGGTTAAGTTAAGAAATAAAAATGCTCTATTTATCCTTGTGATCTGCTAATGTGAAAGTACCTATATTTTTTTGCAAAGATTAGTAGACCTTAGCTATGTTACATAAGCCGACCCCCATACTTTATATTTTAAAAAGTTAAAACAATTCTTGGCTTCTACACAATATTTAATTTTTATGCTAATATATTGCTTAGAATTTAAGTTATTTTTTTAATTATTAAATTACTTTAAATAAAATGCTAAATATAATTTCTAAAAATTGTTAATAATAATTGTTATAATCTGGTTTTATTATGCAATAAAAATACTAAGTTGCATTTATGTAACTCATAAAATTTTATTGCAATTGCATCACAGCTGTTAATCTTTACAAATCAAAATTCAGGATATTTTATTATATATGCAATTTTTGAACAAACAAAAAGAAAGGAGAGATGCATAAGTGAAGGAAATAATAATAATAAAAGAATAAAGACTCATAAGATACTTATGAAATTTTCTTTTTAAAAAAACAGCCTCGAAACTTGGGAGATATGACAATTGTGTCATATTGTATAAAATGTGGGGCCTGATGGCCGAGTGACTAGTGCTCTGGCGCCACAGATTTCGGGTTCGAGTCCTGGGGAGGGCGCCATGATGTTTGTAGTGGTTCGGAATCCACTTTAAACCATAAGTTCCGGTTTATAGAGTATTAGGTAGTAGTAAGTAGGTAGTAATAATACTACTGTAGAGTATTAGGCTGACAATCCTACTCCCATAAAAAGAAAACATCTCCTGTCTCGAAATCTGCCAGTAGGCAGACGGCCTTGGCCCGCCATGAGGCTGTTGGGCCACTGATGATGATAATGTATATAATATACATAAAATGTGTTAAATATAAAACAGCCTACCTTTGTTTATTGGGAGTGCCAGTAGGACTTGCAGGTACAGCAGTAACAGATATACTTTTATTTTGCCGTAATGCTTGAATAGGTAATTGTTGAGTGTTGTTATAGTTTACTTGCTGAACTTGCTGCTGTTGTTGTTGTTGCTGTTGCTGCTGCTGCTGTTGTTGTTGTTGTTGTTGCTGCTGCTGCTGGTGATGTTGTTGCTGCTGCTGTTGGTGATGATGTTGTTGCTGCTGCTGCTGGTGATGTTGAATTTGTTGTCGTTGCACTTGGACAGGTTGCCGTACTTGTTGAGGATTGTGTTGTAACATTTGATTTGGAAGCATTGAAGTATTATTGCCTTGCATATTATAAGCAGCCTGAGGAGATTGTTGCACATTACGCTGCATGTTTCGATTATATGCCACCTGTTTATTTAGTTGCCTCATTTGTTGGTTACGTTGGTTTAAGTCTGTGGAAGAAGTAACTTGAGGTTGACCATATGGCACCATAGCAGATTGGTTCATTTGCTGAACAGGAAGTTGGTTCATTTGTTGAACCATACGCTGTTGATTCATTTGCATTGGAGGTGGTTGTCTAATCACTGGTGCAGGATTGCTTAGCTAATAAAACGAAAGATAAAAACTATTAATTCAATGTATATGTGTATAAAAACAAATAATTAGCACATTATATAACTTATATTTAATTTATTTCAAGCCAACATTACACGTAAGTATATACAGCTATTAGTTAGTTATAACCAAAAAATTATGATAAATAAAATTTCAATAAATTCAGCAATTTGTTTAATTTACATCAAATTTCAATTTTTAAAAAAAGTGTAATGTAGGTTTGGGACACAGATGATTTTTTAGTGTATTGCTGTACCATAAGAATGTCGACCAAATCACTTTTGCCTTTTACATGAAGTGGCACTTCCGGCCAGGCTCTTTGGTGGCAAACAATCAGGTAGGGAGTGAGTTAGAATATCCCCAATATTTTCAAAAATCATATGATAGATTTTCAGAAATTTTATGTGAAAAAAAAAATTAGATTCTCTCCTTCCATAGGAGAATTGTATTATAAAATTTGTAGGAGAAAGCCCTTTTACATTCAATATAAAAACTCATCTTATATCTAATATACATTTAACACCATCTTACACTAATATAATTTTTAAACATATTTATTTCAAAGAATGTATAAATAAAAATTTTTTAATCTCAGTGTAAAAGGAAATTTTTACATCAAATTTTCAAAACATAATCGCTCTGCAAATCAAATTAGTAACTCACAATTGTGCCGGTTGTCTCATTGGGCTCAATTCATAGCAGGACTCACTGCTGTAAACAATTATACTCTAGTGAATGAGATTTCAATTTAAAAGAGCCTAGCATCACTACAAATGCACTTGTGTGCCAAGGCGAAAGGTATTCACTGATTCATGGTTCCTTGACTCAAACATTGTTGAATAGCAATATCACTTCAATTAAATTTTTAGACATTCTTCGATACTGACTTTCTAATTGCATGTCCCCTCTTAACGGTAACATATGTTCATAATATACCTGTGTATGCCAATCATTAGTATAGTTGAAATAAGTAGACAAAATTAAATTTGAATGGAAGTTATGCTTCAGAATTTTAATTTCTTCTCTTATACACATCATCCAGATGCTATGTCGTGATTTTCGGTAATTGCTGGCTATTCATTTATTGGCTAAACTTTCACTACTGTAATTTATAATGTGTTTAATTTTTTTTAGTCGTATTTCCATACTTTTCTTAGAAAAAAATTTGGAAAATATGTATAATATAATAAATTTGCTATATGTTAATAAAAAGGGCATTTAATCGTAAAGAAAACAGGATTCCCAAAAGAAAGAAATCAGTGATTATAATAGGTGCATAATTTCAAAAATTTAAAAACAAGTGGAATATATTGTAAATGAATCCTTTATTTTTAAAAAAAGAAAACAGTAAGGAAATGAGAAAAAAATTATTAAAGAAAATTTTTAAGAATTTAGAACTGTTTCTAGTAGAAATTTTATAATTTTATTTAAAAAACATTAGTAGTTATTTTTATATAACCATGGAGTGATTTCTTAAAATTAGAAAATTAAACTTCTTATTATAAAAAAAAACCTGAAATATTTGGTTTACTATATTTTTTAATACTTGATACAAAAAATTTGCACTTACAATAGGACTTTGAGATAAAGCACGAGGCATTGGCAACATTACATTTTGACTTTGCAACTGAACCTGGAAGAGGTTGTTGATCAACCAATATCTGTCCCAAACTACTAATATATTGAGTCAAAAAACTGGTTTCATAATTGAAAACTATATCCACAACTTCATTTGCGTTAGAACTTTCGCAACGATGCCTCAAAAATTCGGCGTAGCTGGAAGTAAAATATATGAATTTATTAACATTAATTTATACAACATCTTCATTACACATAAATCTCTATATTCTATTACATAAGATCAAGAAATTTAATATACAGGATGTCCCATTCAAATGGGTTCATTAAAAAACCCACCAAGAATTGATAATTAACACCGAATATTTCATTTGCATACTATTGCTTATCAGTTATGATGAAAAGTATGAGATGGCAATTGCAGGCATGGTCGATCAAAATCTAAGTTACATTAAAGAAAAAATGTTGCCTCCTCACAACAACAAGAAAAAAAAAAATGTATGCTAATTCTTTGATTTACTTATTATCAGCCAGTGATTTTTAATGTAATGGAAGTTCAAACATACATTTCAAAATGATCTATCATTTAACTTCACAGAAAATGCCACATGCCTGGCATGAGAAATTTCTGGCACAAGATAACTGTAATTTACCAAAATTGCTTGCAAATATATTTCAAAAGAACAAAATGAAAACAGCTTATACTAACAGTCCTACAAAATTGATCAGGAGGGCATCACTGAAGTGGTGCTTTCAAAATCACGATGCGCCATGTATGCACAAAAAATTGCATTCTTTTTGCATGCTTATAAAGTACAAGAACAAGATTTGAATAATAAGAATTTGAATTTGTATATGAATATGTTAAAATGCAATAACAGTGATTCAAAACTTTTAAATCCTATTTGTTTTCTGATGGAGCATCATTTCATGTTAAGAACTTACTTCTTCCTTTAATGAATTTTAAAGCATACAATTTTTAAAATTAAAGATAAATTTTTAAAAGAAAGGATATTTTTCATTTGAAAGAATAATATTGCATCATTTTCATTATTGGTAGATTTCAAATTTTATGGAATCAATTTTGGTATAAGTATGTAATCCCAGGAAATGATAACACCAAAGAATATGGGTTAGATATTTGAAGATGAATGTGAGAAAATCAACAAGAAAATATATAAAAAGAAACATTTAAAGGAAAATTTCATAATTTTCCTTTTTCTTAATATTGAAGGAAAAACAAATTTTCTTTCCCTGGCGATTTTTTTTGCTCATAATTTTATCATTTTAACTCAACAAGTTCTAGAATCTTGTGATATATTCATCAAACATAATTACCTATCAAACAGTGAAACTAATCGCACCCCACAGAAGCAAAATTAACTCCCCCATAATGGATTGACGGTAAAATAGTAAAAAAAAAATTAGTATGAAAATTCAAAGAAAAATTATATGTGGCTGGTGGGAATAAAAAAAATTCCACATGGATGAAATAAAAACTAAGATTGCCAAAACTATTATACTAATTTCTGAGCTGTGGCTTTTACACCAGCTTCTAATTTCCAAAATATTTGTTCATTAAATGTTGTAGTTATAAGATTCAATGTATTACTTTCCTTTGAACATATTTAATAGTCATGTTCAAACTAGGTATCATTTAACAATCAAGCTTAAAAATTGAAAATGAAATGGAATGCTTATCTCATATTATAGAAAAAAAAATAATTAGAATTTTTTTCCATGTAACATAATATTCTCTATATGATTAATGATTTCTACTTAATATTCTAACTAAAAAATGATTTGATGAATTGAAATGATGTTATCACAAAAATTTTGCACATGGCAAAATCTGGATGAGAATAGTAGAATTGTTATTGGTATAAAAAGTAAGATAATAGCATTTAAATTTAGATATATATTAATAAAATACCAAATTTTTTTTTTAATAAATACAAATATATGAATAAAGTAAATACCTGAGTCATTATTGGTTTTTACTGTAGACAAGGGCTGTTTCACTGCCAAGATTCATAGCAGCTTCGACAAATTTTTCAGTGTTTCAGCCTTTCGGCAACAGATGCCAATTCTTCATTCTTCGTGTTTAAAAGGTTCTTTTTTTCAGTACATACTTTATAAAGATCTTGTAAAAGTACTTTTGCTCTTTTATTTATATCAGTAATAAACCTACAAAAAATATTACTAAAATAAGTTAATATTTAAACAATTATGAATTTTAATTGGAAGATAATTAATTATTCAATCCATAGTAAACTTACTTCGAATTTTTTTATCAAAATTTCAATGTTTGTAAGTTTTAGTTTGAAGTAAAACTGACATTAATTATTCAATAAATAATAAATTTATTTTCTCTATTACTGTCATTATATTATTAAAAAATTCAGCAAAAAAATTTAATTTTTAAAGCGGAAGAAACTGAATGACAGCTACAATTTCACTAATTGATATTATTTTTAAAAGTAATTAGTATAATTACATTATGTGCCAGTAAGAATTCAGCCATAAGATTAGGAAATAAAAAATATCTTTACTCACTTGACAGCAAAGGTTTTGATTTCTTGTGTAACAGCTTTCTCACGCTCGATAATTTCTTCACGCCTTTTATTTAGATTATCACTTGCACCTTCAATAAAAACTTTTTTTTTTTCTTTATTCTAGCAAGAAGCTCAGTAATATGTCCTTTTTTCTTCTTCACATGCCTTTGTTAGAAATTGATACCTATGCTCCTTGTGATTTGACAACTGACAGTCTCGACAAGTCAATTTTGTCACATGTTTCACAATACAATTTCAGTTGTTCCTAAAATTAGAATAGAGAACATAAAAAAACTATTACAAAAGCAAAAATGCTAAAAATAAAATAAACTCATTAAATTTAGATTAAATATAGAAAAACTCTCTTCTAAATAATTGTGTAAGAAAAATAAATAACATAAAAAACACAAAAAATACATAAAAAGAATTAGGAGTCTAGAAAAATTATTACATTATATTAGCAATACATCGTGATTGCTTGATATATGATTTTATTGAGCCAATTGAACATTTTAATTTCTGAAAGATAAAAGATATTGCATAGGTCATTTTCACTTTTAGATCTCAAAAAAATCTGATATCAAAGTTTTGAACTGGTCTGGAAATAGTCCAGATTTACTAATTATTATAATGCAGTGGGTGCTGAAAATGTTGCAAAAGAAACTAGATATCATAATTAGATTAAAAAAATTAATTTTTCTACAAAAGATAGCTGCAGAGATGCTATAGCAGTGCACAAAGGACCTATACTGTTTTAGTGCTCCTTTCACATTTTATCACATCAACTGTCATGTAATATATCTGCATTAATGCAAAATGGATCAATAATTGCTGCATTTATATTTATTTTTATTACTTCTCATATTTGGAATAAATATTTAATTTTTCATTTTCTGAATTTATTGAAAATAAACATTAATTTTAAATTAATATATATTTGTGGAATTTTATACATAAAAATTTACTTTTAAGGTACATGTTCGAAACATTTACAAGTTTTAACAACAGCAACATTGTATAAAATATAAAACTTTTTTCGATGCAATTTTATTTTTTTCCTGTCTATTACTGTATATAGAAGAGCCTGTATTTATATTTAGCACTATTTTTAAGAAAAGTATTCATAATGAATAAAACAAAGTATATAAATAATGTATAACTTCAAATATTTATTTTGTGATTATTGTATCACAATTTTTTTGAAATATAACAAAAATATGCCCTTTTTTATGCTATAAAAAATTTTAAATGAAAAGTTATTTTTAACAAATTTAATTTTTAATTTATTTCATATTCATTCCGACAATAAATAGCATACCACTTAATGATTCCACACTCCTCCCCACACCCCATGCTTTTCCAATAAATAAACTATTTCTAATTTGTACAAACAAATACTACATTACAATAAATGAAATAATTTGATTTTATAATTAATTTCAGTATAAGAATATGTTTCAGCACATTTTTTTTTTTTTTTTTTTTTTTTTCTTCAAAGAAAGCAAGTAATAATTATCCCTCCAACGATATTATAATTAAAAAATTGAGTTAAACTAAAAATTTTACTCGCTAAATCATACTTTCAATTCCATAATTTGATGATACCAAAAAAAAAGGTGTTTTTTTTTTTTTTCAAACTAGAATACTTACATGGGAATGTGTTTCACAAAACATGTATTTTTGATTTAGATCCAGCAATATCGTCTCCTTCCATTTCTTCTTTAGGACGAATGGTATGATCTTCTTTGTTACCCGTACCCTGTGATGGGCACTAACACAAGTATCACACAGCCATTCCTGGCACTCCTGACAAAATGCAGAACCTTCTGCTCCTTCTTCACAGCTTGTGCAGGGAAAGCTACTTTCTTCAGGTATGCTTTCAGAATTCTGAGCATATTCAATAAGGAATAAATGATCCACAACTTCATTAAGGTTGATTTCTTGTGAACAGGCAGGACAAGAAAGTTGTTTAAGTCCTAAAAATGTGAAAAACATCGAAGAATCAATACTGGAAATCTGTTATTTAGTATGTTCATTGACTTAATTTACGTTTTATCATGGTTAACATTTACAGTTGTTATTTTTAAAATTTTAACTTCTACTGAAATATACAAAATTATTAGTACGTAAATGCACAGTATTGCTATGAGAGTTTAAAAATACAAATTTTTAAATTACAAATAGAGCATAATATTTAATACCAGAAGAAAAAAAAAAATTGTCTATTATAATTAAGACAAGATTTTTATATACTGCATACTTTTAAATAAAAGCCAAAAAGTGTGTTTTTCCTTCAAAGAATTTACCAAGTTCAAAACCCGTATATAAGCAGAACATTCATTATTTTGATATTCTATCATTTCTGGTGTAAATTTAGGTACTTTTCTGTTAGCTGAGCCCAAATTTCCCCAACATCAGAGTTTTCATTTAAACAATTTAAAAAAAAAACAACTTATTTTTTATAAAATGAATACCTCATTTCTTTTAAAACTAATTGTCTTCATAAACTTACAAAATGAAAACTTAAGAAATAAAAATTTGCTTTATTTATCCATGTTATCACTTGCGAAAAGTATCTATATACTAAAGCAATTCACAATCAACTGATGATTTCTGCAGTTGAAACTAATTTGAAAATAACTGTCTGCTTTCATTTTAAATAATTCTAATTAATGAATTAATTAGAGACTATTTAAAATGCATGCTCAGAAATTTCTTTGCTACAGGGTAAGTCAGTTGCAGTCCCCCTCCCCCTGGCTACCTTATAACTGTAACTGACACACATGTAAGTTTCCTCACCCCTTCAAAAGCAAACATTCTACATTCTCCAACCCTAAGTAGTGTTTTCAACATTAAATTTTGTAGATTTTCAGGAATTTAACTGAAGTTTTAAAGCATGTGAAGAAAAAGTAAATGAGTAATTTAATTGATATAATGCAAGCAATGCAACACAATAACATTTATTATAGTCTAAAGCATGCTGATACCCAAATTATAATTTTGTCTAATCCTCAGTGTCCTGCAGTGAGGGACGGACATCCCATGAGTAGTCGACTCATGGATGAAGGGAAAAGGGCCTGGAGAAGCGTTGAGCACTTGTAGGTAGATTGGTTTGGTTTGTCTCTCTACAGTTCTCTTGTGCACATGAGGGCTAAACAGACAGGGACCTACAGTTTATAGTGGATTCTGAACCACTACAAGCATCCATTGCACTGCCAGGACTCGAACCCAAAACCTACGGTACTGAGCGCTAGCCACTCGGCCATCAGGCCCCCCTTGTAGGTAGAAGTATGACTTGGTTCCGTGTCCTCCGTCGTCGAAGAAGGAGGGCAGTGTCTTCCAGGAGGACTTTTAGGGGGAACTACCCCGTTTTTGCGTATTGTATGAGAGAGAAACCACGAAAACTCCCACCAGGTAATCCGAATAACGAGGCAAGATGCTGAACATCACAAACCCCATCGAATTTCCTCGTTTTTTGTTTTGTTTTTAAATAGTGTCTATAACCTCAGCTCTAATGTTCACCAGTGATGCACGTTGCCACGAGTTATAATTTATAACTTTATTAAAATTCACATTGTTTAAGAACAACAAAATTATAAATGTATAAAAATATTAATTTTAAAAATAATAAAATTCATATCAATTCTAACTATTAAAAATATTTGATATTTTCTGGTTAATAGAATTGAAAATCTATAGAAACAGATTACAGAATCTAAAAAGAAAATTTTAACAGTAAAATTTCAATAAATTTCAACGCGCACCGCTGGTGAGCCTGGCTGACGTTCAATCCACTGGCGGCTTTGTTGTAGACACCGCTTTAAAAACGAGGAGAATTGACGGTGTTTATCATGTTTAGACTCTTGTGTCGTTAGTCGGGTTACCTGGTGTGAGTTTTTCTCATACTATAGGCAAATGCTAGTTCCCTCTAAAAAGTACTAACCTCCTACTACTGACACGTAGTAAATAAAATTTTAAAATCATAAAAAATATTTTGTTTCTAATAATCCGTTTATCATGTTTAGACTCTTGTGTCGTTAGTCTTACCTGGTGTGAGTTTTCTCTCATACGATAGGCAAATGCGGGGTAGTTCCCTCTAAAAGTACTAACCTCCTACTACTGACACGTAGTAAATAAAATTTTAAAATCATAAAAAATATTTTGTTTCTAATAATCATATACATTTATAAGAAGCATGCAATGTTAATTCTACCAATGCCAAAATTAAAAAATCGGTAGTTTGAAATTAAATTAAAAAATTATGTTCATCAGTTAATACTAATATATAGAGCTTGAATACACAATTCATGAACCACTAATGCTTTTCTTCAGGCCTACATCATCATGTATCATTTACTCAAGAGATTGAAGATAACTTTTGCTTTAGTTTAATAAAAATAAACATTTATATATTAGACATTTTTTTAATTCAATTTGTGCTATTTTAATGCAAACAAAAATAGATTATTTGCCAATAATATAATAATCTTAACTGCAGTATGGGGACCTACATAAAGTTTCATCTCTATGATCATTATTGCCAAGAAATATTTTCATTTGAAAATTACACTAGACAGAGTAGATGTGGCTATTCCTAAATACTTTTGCACTTCATTATTACAAAAATTAAACTAAATATTAAACCACTTATTAAATTAATGTAATAATGCCCAGTAAGTTCTAGACTTTTTTATTACATATAAAGAAATAAAATGTATACCTCTGTAAAATAATGTTTGACAGTTATTTTAAATATGTAGGTGTTTGTATGCAGCCTTCACAATTCCATGTCTCCCTAATGTATGTAAAGTAATTTCATACTCCTTTAACAAATTATCTGATTGTATTAAAAGACAATGAAGTTATGCATATGATTTGTTCGTATTGCATAATAAAACATTAACAAAACTATGTATGCATTTTCGCTTTATTCAGAAAAAAAAAAAAAAAAAAAAAAAAAAAACCGACCAGATATGCTTTTATTTATTCATTCATTTAAACATTGAAATTTTTGCTTGTTTATTGAGTCACCCTGATTGACAATAAAGACAAATTGTGAAAAAAAAAAATTTTTTTTTTCCTTTCTGAACTAATAAATGTGTTTCTGTTTTCAGAAATAAACACATTATGAATTCAATTAAATTCGTAATCAAACCATTTTTAACCAGTCAAAATATATATATTTTTTTTCTTTCTTGTATTTGAAATAATGTAAAATGCACAAAACAAATATATATTTTTTAATAAATAATTATATGATGTATTGTTTAGATTAGCCGAACTACTGCTTGCTACTTCTGTAGGAAAAAAAAAATAATAATTTTTGAATTCTTTCTATTCAAACATATATATATATATATTTTTTTGACCAATTTAAAAACTCATTCTTTAATAAAATTAGTTTCTATATATAAATGAATTTATTTAGAACTGTAATAAAAATACATTTAAAAGGACTTATTTTTAAATAAAAGTATAATTATGAACTGCAATCCCATGTTATTCTTTCCTTCTTGATACCTCAATCATCTATTAACTTTAAAAAAAAAAAAAAAAAGTCGCAATCTATGCAACATAACCCAACACACGAGAGAATAAATTGCACTAATTCTCATTCCGCCACGCGAAAATCAAATTATCCATTATAATTTAAACTACCCGCCTAAAGCGGAGCAACTGATCAATTGGTAGAATTAAATTACGTGGACGAAAATCCAAACTTCGCGGAGATAGGAGGATAGTAAGTCGCGAGAATCCAACATTGATTTTCTTTCACTCCAGCCCTAGTCGCTGACTCATTTCCTGAACTACAACATCCAATGGGAACCTAGACCAGCTTCTACCTCTACACTACAATCTAGCCATCCACGAATGCAACATCTTTGCATCTACATGCAGGAGGTCTACATCATTACCACTCTTTTTTTCCCTCCCAAACAGATCGATGAGACGGTTGGCAATATTTGGCGGTTCTTCGAACTTGGCGATTTTACACTTCGGTCACAAAAAAAAAAAATCCCAGAAACCATTTCGGAAGTTTAGGTTCAACGTTTTCTTTTTTAAATAATTACTTTTTTTTTAAATTTAAAATCTGTGAAATAGTTTTCAGTTTGTGCAGAATATATTTTAAGCAAATTTTATTATTATTTTTACTTTTGTTTTCAAAGGTTTAAAAGATTTATTCAGATTTCTTTCGATTTTTATACTTTTCATTTTTCCCCTAATAAGTATTCTTGATAAAAAACTGCGATTTGTGATTTATACCGTGATATAATAACTTAAATGATTAAACTCTAATAAAATCTTATCATCCAAAGGATTTTATTTTGTTAAACAAATTATATTCCTAATAAAGCTTTTATTTTATTAAATCGAAGAATTATTTGAATTGCCAGTAATTTTTCATAAAAAAAAATTTATTATATTTTATTCAATATAAGTTAAAAATTATATAAATTAATAACACTTAGTATATTAACAACTAAGTTTTTGAAATTTTAATTATAAAAATAAATATAAATTTACGTATTTGAAGTTTTAGTCATATATATTGAATGAAAAATTTTACTTTTATACAACATGTAACAAATACCAGGGATACAGATTTCGCATCCATGTTAGCGCGTCGGTGACATTTTTTTTTCTTCTAAGATTGCAATAAATTAAAAAAAAATAAATAGATAAAATATTTTTCTAATATTTAATATTTTTATTAAATTAAAATTTGATTATATTCATTATTTTAATCTTTTATCAAAAACTGAAAATCTACAATTTCTTTATCATATGAATTTTTTTTTTTATAGTTGATACATAAAAAGCGGGAATTTAGAAAAGCAACAACCTAATGTATAAAATTTAAAAATTTATACATTAATATTAATGTATAAATTTAAAAAAATTTAATTACAAATTTGCCATTTAAGTTGATACATTAAATAAAATCAGTATGTAAAATATGTTTTCTGATAGCGACTATATAACCGAAAGTAATAAAACGATAACAGCAAATTGTAATTATATTCTTTTAGACGTAATTTAATTCACATTTTGTTTTGGTACTTAATTTAATACTTTTCAGTTAAATATTATTTTTAAGTAATAAATCATATTTTACCAAAACCACAGCAAAAATTATAAATATTATTATTAAAAAAGACAAAACATATTTTTTATACAAAAGGGATCCACTTCTTAATTTAAAATTACAAAATCACATTTTAAACAAAATCAGATAAACTTAAATGTTCATATTAGATATCATTTTTTGAAAAAAATTGATACATTAATTAATTGTGACTTTCAAGTTCATTTTAAAGAAAACGAAAATTAGCAATAAGAACTCTAAATACGTGTTGGGGACTGTCGTTCAAAATTTAAACAACGAAAAAAAAAAAAAAGTCAAAAAAAAAACAATTTTAGTACACTATACAAAGAAAGTAAGTAAAATGAAAAATAAATAAAAATAAAAATTTTCTTTGAGTAATAAAAAAAAATAAATTTCATATAAAATTAAATTAAATTTATCGTTTAAACCATGTCTAAACATCTGCTGTCTTAATACCCGATTTTTATTCGTGGTAAAAGTACATTTTTAACTGTTCCAAATTTATTTTAAATTTTAAACAAAAGGAAGAAAAAAAAAAATATTTCCTATAACCTGTTTTTGATCTATATTGTTAGGATAGATGATCAGAAAAATCAGTCTTTATTGGACAGGTTTTTTTTACAAATAAAATATATGGGTATTGTTTTAGAGTGGGTCAGCTAGTATGTCCAGGACCACTTTTGGTTATTATTATATTTTTTTTTTTTTTTTTTTAAATTTCTTTCTCGAGCTATTCTTAATGGTTCATTTCAATTTTTTTCCTCCAGTTATTCTTATTAGTTTATTTAAATTTCTTTTTCTCAAGTGCTTTTTATTAAATTTCTTTCATGTTTTTTTTTTTTTATACATATAAAATCGTTTGGAAAGCTATAGTTTATTTCTTTATTTAATGTTTTCTTTCTTAAAGATTGAACGATAACTGATGAACACAATGTATCGATATTTTTTCTTTCCTTGTTTGCTGTTATGCATTTAATTCTTACATTATATTCTAAATTGTATGGGTAATCTGTATATCGGCCCAATTTGTTTCATTTTGTTGTTGAACATCGTGCTCCATTTACGAACAGCTCAGCAAACAGTGATGAGGGAAAGCGTTCCTACTGGGAGGCTTTTAGAATAACTGCTCCGTATTTAAGTGTCGTAGAGGAGAAAATAGGAAAACTTCCACAAGGCAGCTTGATTATGAATGAGTGACTCTTTAACAACACGTTGTCGCAATGGCCATCGAACCTCTTAGTTTCTGAAAACAGTCACTGCAATGTACGCCACCAGCGGATTCTTACCTGAGCACTTCTGTACATTAGCTGCGTATGTTACCATTGGGCCATGAGAGATTCGCATTTGTTCAGAATTAATATATATATATACGTAAAAAAAAATGGTGAAATATCTTTGAAAAATGCCACTCGACTGTAATAGTAGCAACTTAAAACCAGTATGTCTTTTAAAAGTCCCATCTTTATAGAAATGTTGTCATTCTATGCATTTATTAATAATATTTATTTTTTAGATTAAGGACCTAGTGTTTTATACAAGCACACCATGGACAGTTTTCTAGAGTTGAGATGATAGAAAACAAAACCTTCCTGGAGGACAGAAACTTATCATGTAATTACAAACCTAAGTGAAGAAAATCCAGAAAATTTCCATCAGCAGTTTAACAGTTGATGCAAGATGCATACACAGCTGTCATAATTGCCATCGTGTCTTCTCGTTTACTGAAACAGTGCCCTAAACTCAAAAGACCACTCCGGGGACACCGTTTTGAGTCGATTGAAGAGATTCAACGTGAATCGCCGCGCGCTTGAATTCCATCCCTGCCGATGACTTTTCAGCATGCTTTGAGGATTGGGAAAAAGTTAGCTTAAAGTGCATTGTGTCCGGAGGGATCACTTTGAAGGAGATGAAATAAGTTCGGAAGAATAAATAAAGAGTTTTTGAAAAAAATAATAATTGGTCTTACTTTTTGGGCACAGTAGTATACCATTACTTTCCAGGGTGTTTTAATGAGTTTTTAAATTTTTTTTTTTTTTTTTCCCGTATTTTGTAACATCTCAGAGAAAAGTTTAAAAAATGTTCTCTTCTCTCGAGGACAAAACTGTTTCTTAAGCCACATCCAATTAAAAAAAAAATGGATATGATTCTGTAAACTATCTATATATAAATCAGTTGAGGGCAAAAAATTAAAATTAAATCACATACAAGAATTATGAAAGCAAAGTGCTACACCATTTCATTTCGATTGCACTCATGATGTTTTAAAAAAAGAGTAAATGAGTTAGATGGTGATATCTGCCCATGTTATGAAAATGTAAAGATTAAAAAAAGCTTTATCCACACACATGAAAAAAGGGGAGATAGTTTATTGATTGAAATTTTAAATAAACTAGAAATTGATGAATTGGAAATTCAGGATTATAGAGGATAAGGATTTGACAACGGAGCCAATATAGCAGACAAATATAAGGAGTAAGTGCATGCATTTTAGAAATTAATAATTAAGTGATAGTTTACTTTGATCAGCTCACAGTCTATATTTAGCTGATGCGCAAGCTTCATCTACAATTCCAGAAATGATTACATTATTTTTGGTACTGTCCAAATATTATATATTTTCTCGACCTCCAAAATCGGGACATTTTAATGAAGTGCCTAAAATTATCATTTAAAAGTTTTTTCTAATATAAGGTAATCATCAAAGACCGGTACAATAAAAGCACTGATTCACAATTACCCGCAGTAATGAAAGAACTGCAACTGTTTTTAAATCCGAAAGCTGTATTGAGAGCAAAAATGTTTAATTTTTAAAATAAATTAAAGATTCATTTGTACTTTTCTACTTGGAAAAATTCTAAAATGCATCGATCGAACAAATAAAGAATTGGAACAGAAAGATTTATCAATAGATTGCGGAACGAAATCAGGATTACGTAGTATATTACAAGACTTCCAAGATACAGATTTCGTAAAAAAAAATGAGGATTGAATACAAAGTTAGGATTGAGAAAAAGTTAAGGAAGTACAAAATGTGGCTGAAGAAATGAATAGAGCAAAGGGATTTCTTAATAAACGGAAAAGAAGCCAGTGGCGCAATTTTTCGAATAGGGCAACTCAGTTTCATCATTGTATTTTTATTTTTTTGTAAAATATTATCTAAAATACGTATTATTTTTTATTGATACTGTGAACTTATAAAGAGGTATTGAATTAAAATTCCAGGGTTTTTTTAGTAACAATTTTATTTATCAAAATTTCTTTTCAGCCTTTCTGATCAGCAAGTGTCAATGATAGCATCAAAGTTCAAGTTTCGGGCCATGGAATGTTCGATGGATAGAAAGCTAAACTGCATAATCTGCCTTGTCCCATAGAATTTCTTAAATATGATTTTATCAATTTTAATTTCGAGAAGGATCGCTCAACACCAGCCCTAGTCACAGGAATTGTTACAAATAACATAAATGCAATTCGCACTTCAAGAAAACTTGAAAACATAAAATGATTCGATATGATTAATAAATCAGCTAGTTCTCTTATGGAAGATTTTTTTTTATTTCATATATTAAAGTGAAGCGAAAACCTGAAAATTTCATTGCTAACAGATCTATATACATCAATAACTTCTTCAGCTTTTACCAATACTTCGGTGTCATTTAAATTTTTGCACTTGAAATTGAAAACAATTTCATTCATTCCATGAAATAGCGATCTCAATTGATAAATGATGATGTCCAATACAAGATAAAATGAGTTCACTTTAAAACAAGCTTTGGGGATTTTGGAGACATTTATTTTCGCAAATTCCAATAAAATGCAGTTTCAACTTTGTCTAACAAGTTCTAAGAAATTAGGGGTTAGTAGATCATTTTCCTGTCATACTATTTGCTTACGTTTTAAAAATTTCCAAATTCATGCCGATACTTTTCAAGTTCTTCCAGTTAAACCAGTTGACGTTTTAAGGCAACTGAAAGATCGGTAGTTTTAGACTTAGGAGTGCTTTAGGAGGCCGCGTCGATGGTCTGTAAAAATTTGCCATGAAAAACCAATAACATAATAAGCTTTTAGTTTTCGATCTTCTTCTTCAGGGAAATAGCTTCTTTCTATCCCATGTTTTTGAAGTTTAGTAGAATAGTTTTTGTTAGCGCTTTTTGAACTTCGGCAAACCGAATTTTTAAGCAAAAAAATGGCATCAAAACGTCCTGCTACGATGCTGCCAGTTGGATTTAATATTTTCGATATGACTGAGGTTGAAGACTATCTCTCTTTATCAGAAATAAAACTTGTTAAATATTCCACCCTTTGATGCTATGTCCAAAAAAAAATATAAATTGGCTGCACGATTTCCAAAATGTTTGCATTTCAATAACCTCTTTTACTGCATCATTAACCACCAGATTTAAATTATGAACAACACAATGAGCATACACAGCATTTGACTCATTATCTTATATGAATTTCTGAATTTCACCTTTCATATTAATAGCTCCTTCATAACTTTGTCCACGACACAGAACTATTTCTGTTAGTTGTGGATTTTATAATCTGCTTAGACAATGTTAAAGCAATTTGATCTTCAACTTCATGAAATCCTAAAAATGCCTAATTATGAGCACCTTAGGAGTTCCATTTTGATTTTTCTGAATCACAGTAACGGTTGTTTTCACATTTGGTCTGTTTTTGACATAACTTGAGTAATAACTTGAATATGATGGAATAAAATGGTACAGTTGTTATTTCTTTTATTCAGCTCGTTTGCTACTTTTTGAACTTGTACAGCATTAAGCTCATTTTGTATTTAAGTATTTTGTCTGACCCTTTGATTTATTTAACAATTCCTGTAAAATAGGATCTTATTTCGCCAATAACTCAATAATACTCGAAAAATTATAGCTTGGACTTGAATCGTTGCTGTGTGCATATTCTCTATGGCCAAAAAAAGTTAAATTACAGGTTGAAAGAGACAGAGTAACATCAAGGAATCTTGTGAGTATTTGGTGGCAAAAATTTTTTTTTTTTTATTATCGACTCTTGCGCTTCACCAAGGGTTCCATGCAAGAGCTATTGTTCATAAACAAGACATGAATCCAAGTGATTTTTCGATACGCCTTCTACAATAAGTTTCCAATCATCAAGTCTTCTTCTATCCAAATAGTTTGAATTTTTTTTTATATTTTAGTTGCAGATAGCCATGAAACGAAGTAATGTACGTTCTAGCTTTACGCCATACTTAGAAACAATATAATTTAACCTATAGGCACTGTATTTAAAAAAAAAAAAAAAGGCATTTAGGTTTGCAGTAGCCATTTTCGATCACAAACCGTTTCACTTGATCATTTAGTACTTTAAAATTACCCCCTTATCAGATATGTCTGATGAAGATGCATTTCTTTTTTTTTTCCCAAGTCAGTTTCAGTCACTTCATTTTGGTTTTGATTATGTGTATCGCTAATACAGGGCTGTGTGATTCTGGATCAGTGTTGTCGGGAACTGCAATACTATCACTTTCGGTTCGGCTAATTTCTTCAGTTCCCCCACATTCATTCGTTTGTTTTTCCTCATTCTTAAAGTATTGACTTATTTTAGGTAACTTTTATTTTTCTCTTCAAACTCCATCCTTCTTTTCGTTTTCCACTCCAATTAAAATACTTTCTAATACTAGACATGTTATTATCTAATTTCTACAATCCACTAATTAACTTTACGACTGATCGCAGATCCGACGAAACAAAGTTAAGATAATAGAGACACGTGTAGAATCCGAAACAAGGAAACTTCCCCGCTTTCTGAAGTCTCTCTCTGACTTGACAGTGGGGATTCCCATTTTTTATTTTGCAAGTATCTATTCACGAACCACAACTGGAGGAAGTCGTATCATTGGGATTACCCGTGTTCACTATTCCTGTTATTATTATTATCAGATACGACGTATTTTCCATAAAAAAATGAATACGTTCAAAATTTTGATACATTTTTAATTTATCACTTCAGTAATTTAAATTTATTAAATATAGAATTAATAAATGTTAATTTATTCTGTAATAATAAATGTTAGGTCTTTCCTGTACTCATAGCATCTCTGCTCGGGCCGGGCCAGGCCAAGTGACAATTGATCGAATGTGGTAAATTACAGAATAGGTTGAGCATTAGAATTTTTGGAAATCTAATTTTTGCAGATATTCATTCTCCATAAAATGTGAACATTTTTTTAAACATTTTCGACTGTTTGCTTTTCTTATTGGATAAAGGCCGAAACAAATCCATATGCTCTTTCCTCAAAATTTGACAGGGTTTTTTTTTTCTTTTTTTTTTTCCCCCAAATCTTCTCTTTAAAAATTTTTTTGTCTTTTGATTCATGCTTATTCACTAAATGAAGAAACAGAAATTCTAATTTCAACATGCAATTTCTGTAATTGTTCAAAAATTTCTGTTTCGGTAATTTATCAAATCCATACACATTACATTATTCATTGACATGGTTTCTTGAGCAATTACAAATTTTTATCATTTAAATTACTAAGTGTTGTTGTGACTAATCCTCAGCGTCCAGCAGCGCGGAACGGACATTCCATGAGTAATCTACTCCTGGATGGAGGGAAAGGGGGCAGCTTCTGTTGTTGATGGAACACCCATAGGTAGAAGTCTGATTTGACACAGAGTCGCTGAAAAGGGCAATGCTCTTCCGGGAGGACTATCCCATATGCATATAGTACGGGGAAAAACCAGAAAACCCCAAGTAGGTTGTCCGACTCACGAGGCAAGATGCTGAACACCATCGAGTCTCATCGATTTTTAAAACAGTGTCTACAACAAAAAGCCGATAGCGGATTGAAACCTCAACCACAATGCTCACCAGCGGCTGACCCACTATTCGGGTAAAATTACTATTTCTTTTAAAACAGATTGAAAGAGATTTAAAAAGAATTAAGAAAAACCCAGCAAACATTAATAATATAAACGTCAAAATAATACAAAATCATCATTAACTGAAATGACATTCATTTAAATAATATGGTCAGTTATATCTCAATATATGGAATAGTTTTATAATCACAAAATTGATTAAAATTATTTGTTGACCTATTCTTTTAAACTTATATAAAGTGCAAATTAAATTTCGACATTTTCGAAACTATCACGAATAAACTAAAAATTTCAAATTGCTGAAACTTCATAAAATTGTTATTATTATTTTTTTCAATTTTTGAATTAATAAGTGCCAAATAAGGTATTAACAACGATGTGATTAATTATTTCAGTTTTCCTGATCTATTGAGATTATTCAATACTGATTTCTAATTGTTTTCTTGCAATTTCAACATGTTTTTATCAATGAACAAACAGAGATGTGATAAACCTTTTCAGTCATTCCTGATCTGTTGAGATTATTCAATACTGATTTCTAGTTGCTTTTTTGCAATTTCAACATGTTTTTATCAATGAACAAACAATGATGTGATTAATCATTTCAGTTTTTCTGGTCTGTTGAGATTATTTTCAACACTTTCTAATTGGCGTTTTCTAGCAATTTCCCACATTTTTTTATCAATGAATTAACAATGATGTGATTAAGCATTTCAGTTCTTCCTGGTCTGTCGAGATTATTCAACACTGATTTCTAGTTGGCGTTTTCTTGCAATTTCAACATTTTTTTTTTTTTCAATGAACAAACAATGATGTGATTAACCTTTTCAGATATTTCTGGTCTGTTGAGATTATTCAACACTGATTTTCAGTTGGCATTTTTATGCAATTCAACATTTTTTTTATCACTGAATTAACAATTATGTGATTAGCCATTTCAGTTCTTCCTGGTCAGTTGAGATTATTCAATACTGATTTCTAGTTGTTTTCTTCTTTGCAATTTCAACATTTTTTTTTATCAATAAACAATGATGGGATTAACCATTTCAGCTTTTCCCCTGGTCTGTTGAGATTATTTCCAACACTTTCTAATTGGCGTTTTCTTGCAATTTCAATATTTTTTATCAATGAATAAACAATGATGTGATTAACCATTTCAGCTCTTCCCGATCTGTTGAGATTATTCGACACTGATTTCTAGTTGGTGTTCTTTTGCAATTTCAACATTTTTTATCAATGAATTAGCAATGACGTGATTAATCATTTCAGTTCTTCCTGGTCTGTTGAGATTATTCGACACTGATTTCTAGTTGGCGTTTTCTTGCAATTTCAACATTTTTTTTATCAATGAACAAACAATGTGATTAACCATTTCAGTTCTTCCTTTATAGATTATTTGACACTGATTTCTAGCTGGCGTTTTCTTGCAATTTCCACATTTTTTTTATCAATGAACAAACAATGATGTGATTAACCATTTCAGTTCTTCCCAGTCTGTTGAGATTATTCAACACTGATTTCTAGTTGGCGTTTTCTTGCAATTTCAACATTTTTTTTTATCAATGAACAAACAATGTGATTAACCATTTCAGTTCTTCCTTTATAGATTATTTGACACTGATTTCTAGCTGGCGTTTTCTTTTGCAATTTCAACATTTTTTTTATCAATGAACAAACAATGATGTGATTAACCATTTCAGTTCTTCCCGGTCTGTTGAGATTATTCAACACTGATTTCTAGTTGGCGTTTTCTTGCAATTTCAACATTTTTTTTATCAATGAACAAACAATGTGATTAACCATTTCAGTTCTTCCTTTATAGATTATTTGACACTGATTTCTAGCTGGCGTTTTCTTGCAATTTCAACATTTTTTTTTATCAATGAACAAACAATGATGTGATTAACCATTTCAGTTCTTCCCGGTCTGTTGAGATTATTCGACACTGATTTCTAGTTGGCGTTTTCTTTGCAATTTCACATTTTTTTTATCAATGAATAAACAATGATGTGTTTAACCATTTCAGTTTTCCCCTGATCTGCTGAGATTATTCCACACTGATTTCTAGTTGGTGTTTTCTTGCAATTTCAACATTTTCTTATCAATGAATTAACAATGATGTGATTAATCATTTCAATTCTTCCCATTCTGTTGAGATTATTCAACACTGATTTCTAGTTGGTGTTCCTCTTTGCAATTTCAATATTTTTTTATCAATTTGTTTTAACATAGAATAGAATATATTTAACAATTTTTGACCTTTTAAACATAAACATTTTTTCCATGTCAATATGTTGACGCACGGCGGATAATAAATAATTTATGGTGCTACATTGTTCACTGAAAGCGTAAATGCACATTTGAAAAATTGATTTTTCACCTAAAATAGAAATGACGAAAATAACGATACTTAATAAGTTCGAAAATATTCTCGCGACTTCACAAAAATTGGAAATCTTACATAAGCAAACTGTAAATTATTGAATGGAGTTTCTTATCTTTTTCTCAATTGATTTTTCCTTATCTTCCACTTCTACGTTGACACGTATTATGTAATTTCAGTTTAATCACTTCAGCGATAAAAAATAAGAAATTATTCTATTTTTTGTAGTACTTTTTACTAACATATAAGTCATTAATTGATAATACTTAACTCGTCTAATTTATTTAAGAATAAAAGATGATTTTAATTATCTAAGAACTATGAATTCGCCTGAGATGTTAATTAAACGTAATTTTGTTACTGATAATTGTCAATTACAGACAAATTTAAGTGATTTAATCGATTTAGCCAATTGTCGACTGACCTAACAGTTAGAATTGAGAATTATAAAAAGGAATATTATTATATAAAGAATAAAACATTATCAATACTGACATACAATGTTGAAGCGTCCAGAGATATAAGGAAGGCGATGATTGGACATATTTTAATTTCTTCAAAAATAATATAGAATACAAGAGCAATTTTAATTAAAAATTATTAATTATTATCAAATATTTTTTTCATTTTTAATTATTTTCTAAAAGCTTTCGAAATCGTTAGCAGACGAAATTACCTTTGAAACAAAGAATTCTGGTTTCAAGTTAAATTCTAAAAATCAAGTTCGTTCAAATATTTTCAAAGAACATATGTGTTTTCGTTCCCCTTTATTACAAAAAAAATCATAAAAAGCAAAATAATAAGTTTTTTATACAGCAAAAATAACGAAAAAAATTGAATAACAATTGAGCGAAATACGAAGAAATACACCTTTTGAATTTGGCGATTTCTCTCTTGGCGCATTACGTCTATTCCGATAAATTCAATAATGCCGCGAAAGACAACGCACAGCCATCTTGATTCTGGTAACCTTCGTCCAACATTTCAGTATGAATCCAGACAGTCTGGGCAGAGCGAAGGAAAAACGAAAAAGGAATAGAGCGAAGAAAAAATCCTGTTGCAGGCTGAAGGCACGGTAGAGGCTGTATTGATTGGCGTTCGTTCCATTCTACCAAACCAGTTTATCCGTTGCTACGCAACACCCAGTGCCATTTTTTATCACTATTCTACCCATTCGCTCAGAGTAAATACTTCCTTTTATCCTTGAGTCGGAAATAAACAAGTTTAATGTTTTGTAAAGATTGGATTATGCAATGCTAATTACGTCAATAATTTATCATTCATGCATCTGGGAATCATACCCTTTTTTAAATTCTTCAACTTTAGAAATAAACAGAAGTGCATTTTTTCTCTTCTCTGAATGCTTATTTATATTGAGAAAGTTTAAATTTCTTTGCATTTTTCTTTCATATTCATTTTTCTATTATTTCTTTTCTTTACTTTAAGAGTTTAAAATTATCATTAATTTAAATTTTAAGGAGGATAAGTTCATATTTTTAAATATAATTCATAGATGTACAGACTAAATTTAAGTGTGTGTTTACATATTAACTTAAAATTAAAACACCAAGATGTCCAATTTCTGTCCACTGAACCCAACATATTTTTATTGGTGGATAACAATAAAATTAGTTTTTTTTATTTGATAGAAAATTTGCATATCTGCACAAAAACTAAATTAAAATACAGTAAACTTTATTATACAAACTTATTAATTCATGTGCTTTTCTTTTACTTTTCTTATAGAGAACAAAATTCTAACATTGATTGATTTGGGTTATAATAACTGTAGTATTTTTTTTTTTTTTTTTTCCCAACTTATTCACTAGCCTTACTGGTGACCCAATGATAAAGTGAGCAGCTAGTATAGTACTTGATGGCTCAGGTTCAAACCTGCAAATGGTGTTGGTTGCACCACTGATTAAATATATGAATAATGTTGTTATTTAATGTTTGTTAAATGTTGATTTAAATGCTTTTTCACCTCCTTCAGAAACAAAGAGTCTCAATGGTGATTGTAACAACAAGGTTTTCTCCCATTTGACATACTAATGTGGGACAATTACTCTTAAAAGTCCTTCCAGAAATCATTCTTATCATCATTTATCATTTGTTGACAGACTGTTCATAGCATTTAAATGGAACATGAGGGCCACCAAAGTTAAGAAAAACAAAACATTTTTCTTCTCTGTAAAAATTAAATGTTTCATTTAAAAACCTTTCAAAAATTTTGTACAAAAAAAAAAAAAAATTAATATCCATTTATATTAAAAAAATTTATTAATAAATAAAAGTAATTTACAATTGGGATTTTTAGAGAAAAATTAAACATCAGCAAATCTGAAATATTATTAATAGAGGTGAGATTTTAAATTATTAGATAAAAATTTATGGATCATCCTTTAACATGATGTCCTTAAATTTCATAGATTTCATTGTGGAATATCTGAGTCACAATAATACCACATCAATCAACTCAAAAATTTAAATTCCATATTAAAAAATAAATATCAACCCTTTTTATATCAGGAATATCTTGCCCTCTTTACCAAAGAAAAAAAAAAAACATTGCCCTATGGATTAAGGTCCTTTGCTGAGTGTCAAGTAAAAATTATGTCTAGTATATCTCTTACTCTGCTATTTTATTCTTTATTTGTTCTCTTAATATCAAATTCAGTTTTACAATTCCTAATTAACATTAGAATTTAGCTAAAGTTGCCAGCTATTGCTTTTCTTTTTTCCCCAACAGAGAGTGCTACTGTGCAAGTAGTAGGTGCTACTGTAGAATATAATAAGAGGTGCTACTGTGCAAAAAAAAAATTTTAAGGCAAAAATGTAAGAGCAAAGCACATAAAAATTAACTAACCTTTAATAAACTTTGGTTCTTTAAAAGGAATATTTGTACCTAAAAATTATCATTTTCAGAATTATATAGCCTAGCAAGTAGCAGAAAAAACTAGGAAAGAAAACATTTAAAGCATACAAATTAAAAAAAAACATTCAAATCTCTACAAAAAAAAAAAAAAAATAATAATAATAAATAAATACAATTAAATTATACAAGCAACCATATCAGAAGAACAAGCAAGAATTAAAAACTATGAGAAAAAAAAAACATTTAAAGTACATAAATTAAAACACATTCAAAATATTTAAAAATTTCTACAAAAAAAAAAAAAAAAAAAAAAAATACATATAATTAAACTACACAAGCAATCATACAATAAGCAAGAATAATTAAAAACTATGAGGAAAAAAAACATTTAAAGCACATAAATTAAAACACATTCGAAATATTTGAATTTCTACAAAAAAAAAATATATATGCAATTAAGTTATAGCAAGCAATCATACAACAACACAAAAGAAATTTTAGGCAGGAGCATCTCAAAGGCTATAATGGTAAAAATTAATCTAATTAAACATTTTAAATATCATAGGAAAATTTTAATTATTCTATTAATACAAGAAAATTGTTGAAATTTAATCGAACACTATTCGAATTATGAAAGTACTGAAATTTTGTTTAAATAGTAACCATGAAGAGGTTTGGTCTCTTTCTACTACACAAATTATTATTATTATTGTTTTTGTTTTCTAACATATTTCAATCAGGCTTAAAAAAAAAAAAAAAAAAAAAAAAAATTTGCCCCCTTTTTTTGGATTTCAGAAAAGTTAAGAAAAATTTGTTAAATTATCACATAAAAATCACAATTTTATTTAAAAATAATTTTCCAATGGAAAATATTTTCTCACACTTCAATGTAATATGTTGTTGTTTATGTTTTAACCAAAATTTAGATATTTCAAATTAGAAAGCACATACATAAAATTCACTAAAAATTGGCATTCTTTTCAAGTCTGTATTTTGAACAATTCTAAACAGCAGAAATAACAGTTACAATTACTATGAATTTGTTGTTTTTCAGTGTTACTAACAAACAAGAAAAGAATTCAGTTTTTATTTAAAAGTTTATATAAAAAAAAAATATTCATAAAAAGTGGACTTATTCATAAGTTTCTGAAATTATTATACGCATTCAGAAGCTATAAAAAAGAGTTGTCTGAACCTAGAAAACGAAGCAACATGTAAATTTTTTTTTAATAAGCAAGATGAATATATTATTTATTCTACTAAAATTTACAAAAATCAGAAAATACCAAAAATTTATTTATCTCCATTGGTGTCTGAGCAACTCAAATAATACTTTGCTTTTTATTCATATTCAATGAATAAAAAATTGTAGGATTCATTAAAAATATTTAATTTTATTATTTCAACTATATTATTTTATTTAACAGGTCTTTTGTCTTTTATTACCTGTACAAATGTTTTCCTTTTATCTACAGTAAAATTAATAATAAATCACGTTTTTTTTATTAATTTGAAAAATAATTCCATAATTTATCAAGAATTTCAATATCTATACAATTAATTTAACAAAGTTTGAATATTTGTAAGGAAAATTACTTTAACATCAATGTGGTATTTTTACACAAGTATCTGTGAATCACAGCAACCCCCAACTTCAGGATAACTTAGACAAAAAAAAAAAATACACATATTTTGCTCATTGAATGCTAACATTTAGCACATTTAATACCTGAAATTTAGGAGGAAATCCATATTTAAAACAACCATTACACATAACACAAATAAATTTAAATATTTCAATTTGAATTGCTTATTTATTTCATTATTTGTATCACAGTTTTTATTTATAAGATCAAAATATAAGCTTTATATATCAACATGTAACCCTCAAATGTCAAGGAATGCATTTGATAAACTTCTTAACCACAATAATCCCATATTAATTTTTCACACTGAAAAGTTTATTTTTCATGCAAACAAATATAATGGTTTATTTTTCATGCAAACATATATAATTTACAAATATTAAAATAAAGCACATAAAAAACTAACCTGCATGTATTATTGTTGGCTTTTTTCTACCTAAACATGGTTTTTAAAAATACGAAACAAAATTAAAAGCAAGCAGAAATAAAAAGTAAAAAGAAAAATATGAAAATTTAAAAATAAAATGCACATCAACAAAAACACATAAGAAAATAAGCAGTTTAAATCTAATTTATTAGCAAGCAACTATACACCAAACAAACACAAAGAAATTCTTGAAAGAAGACTTTTTAAATTTGTTTGTAAAGGTTTTTTTTTTTTTTTTCCCTTCCTCTCATCAATATACAATGTAACTTTTTTTTTAAATATAATTTTAAATCAGTTACAAAACAATATTTGCTTCTTGATTCTTAGCTTTAAAAATAATAATTCTAAGTTATCACTTTACCAAAAAATAATAATTTTATTATAAGACATTAATGTAAACTGAATGAATTTTATAAAGGTATATAATTTTTTATACAAGTTATATATGTAAAAAAAAAAACCCATGTATAATATCCTTCATTTGACTTCATTGAAAAAATTTAAATTTTCATTTTAAGAACATCTTTTAATTTAATTTTATTTTTTTTTTCAAAAAAAAATTGTTTTAAATTTGCAACCTATTTTTTAATATATTTCAGAAATTTTTTTATGTGTGAAATTCAAAGTTAATTATAGTATCAAACTAGGAAAACAAAAATACTCTATTTCTATTTTTTATCCAAAGTAGAAAAAAGTGGTGTGAAGGCAAACCTTTAGACATTTCATGCAAGACAAAAAAAAGAAAGAGATGAGAGAAAAGGAAAAAAAAAAAAAAATGAAATTTATAATAGATATTAAATTGTGACTTGCACTTAGAAATTTATATTTCGAATGCATTCTTAATAACATTTAGAGTCAAATTAATATTAATTGTAAGACATTTTAAATTTTGTTTGTAAAGCCTTTTTAAAATTTAAAAATATATATGTAAGTGGATAATAGAATAAATTATCCACATACTTTTTGAGATTAAAGATTATCCAATAATTAAATTATAGCTTTAGAAATCCTATGATTTACAGAGTATACAAGTAGATTATTTTATAAAAAGCAGCAATTTTATTAATTAATATTGTAATAATGCAAAAATCTATTGGAAGAAAATCAGGTTAATCTTATTAATATTAATATTTTTTTTTAATCTTATTAATATTATTATATTATTAATATTTTTCTTATTAATTTAACCATTTACACTTGAATTTTATCTCTGAAATTATATCAGCCACATTGTAATTTTGGTATCATATAATGAAATATGACAAATGAATTTATGTAAACTTGCAAATATAAATTAACTCATGCAAATATAAATTATTTAAACTAATTTTCATACTTTTCTAAAAATTTCATAAAAATTAGTAAGAAATTCAACTATAAATTTCAATTACCTAAGAATTAAATATTAAATTTAAGTTTAAAAAAATCTAATAGAGAGTTAATAATTCAGGATAAACTACTGACCTCTTTTTAGTAATCAGTTTTCCAGTTGGTTTAATAAACTTGCCATTTTTATTTATTTTAACTAATGGGACAAAAACACAGTGCAATTAATAAAACTGAAGGAAGAAAGGCATACATTAAAACAATAGTGCATAACACTTTAAGACAAAATTTTTAAAAAAAGAAAGCAAAACATACAAAGCATACATGCAAAGTATTACACTGCCACCAAATAATGATACAGCCTTTTGCTCTACCGTCATTTTTTTTTGCACAGAAGAGCTAATTAGACCAACACCTTCTGTATAAAGCTGCCACCAAATAGCAAGAAACAAAACAATAAACTCATTGATATTAATAAATTTTGAAAAAAATTTCAAATTAAATGAAATACAGAATAGTTTTTATTTTGACATGTTTAAATAAATAATACCAGTTAATAACTTTTTTTTTTAAGTGCATAAAACTTAGTGCTCATTAATCAATGTTTGAATATAACATTGCTCTTATTAATTTTTATTAGCTCAAAATTAATGAATCCCTAACATTTAAAATTGACGGGCACCTTTTTTCATATGATTGTAGCAATATTTAGTTATAAGTATAGAATTTTTATTTCATTATTTTATTTTTATATTCCTTTTATTTTACAATAAAGGCCATTTTAAAAATATAATTTGCAATTTCTTAACATAAATATTTTCACATTAAACATTGTTAAATGATAAGCACATGTTTAAAACAGCAAATAAGTTTTTTTCTAAAATATTTCCAAAGTAATTTTTAAAATGTATGAAATGTTAAGAATAAAAATTTAATCACATTTGACAGAAAACACATTATTTAGATAAACAAATAAAAGAGCAAATTAAAAAAAAAAAAAATGTTTTCTGCCCTTACAAAAAGTTTTTTGAAGTATTTGTGCTATGGAGAAATGTGGTCTGATTCAAAAACACTTAAGGAAATATACTAATATCACTAGGATTAATTTTTTTTTATATATGATTTATATATAGCATAAATCCCTTTTTAAAGGTAAAGATGTCAAAAAATATGAATTTTTTAAAGATGGTTCAATATATTCTGATTTATTTAATTTTACATGTGTGAGACATATTTAAATATGAATTTAATATTGAAAGTTTAATAAAATTTTAAGTTTTAAGGTTTAAACAGTTTTTACAGTTTAAAAAATTACCTAAATAGGCACTTTTTAAGCTGTACCTTATTTAGGTTTTAAGTATTAAACAAAGTTAGAATAGTAGAGTATTTTAATTCATTAAAAACTCAGAAATAAAAATAATTTCAAAATAATAAAAAAGATTTTAAAAAGTAATTTTTGGAATTTAAATTAGTTAATCCAAAAATTAGAATTTACGAAAATTAAATATGAAATGAAAAACTACAATTTCCTAAGGCAATTACCATCATAATAATGCATATTCAATAATATTTAATAGTAATATTTTTAATTAGTTAAAATTTATTAATTATTGTCATTAACATACAAGTTTTTTTTTATTAACTGTAGATTTCCATAAATATATTTTAAAGACAGGCATGTTCATTTAAGCTTGTAAAAATTTGAATAATAGTAACAATGCACTGAATTCTGCAAAGGTAATTTGAATAACAGTAACAATGCACTGAATTCTACAAGGGTAATTTGGATAATAGTAACAATGCACTGAATTTTACAAGGGTACAGACATTTTAAAAAATTTAGATAATTACTAATTTTTTTAATATTGGCCATCATGAGTTAAAATTATTTCAGTATATAATTTATAAACTTTTATACAAAATTAAAATTGGTTTCCATATATTTATTTATTCAGACAGTTTTTCTTTAAAAAATTTTGACCTTTCATCCTGTTTTAAATCTGAGAGTTAAACTGAATACAAAATTATAATAACATAACAAAAATTATAACCTTAAATGAAATATATATATATATATATAATGTGTGTGTAAGCTCCATTTGAATGTTCAAAAGAATTTTGCTTCGTTTATTTTTATAAAACAATAAAGTTTTAGAATTTTTTTATGTTATTTCAACTAAAATTTTTTTTTTTCAATTATTCAAGCAAAAATTATGTTTTATTAACTTGGATTATTATTGTCTTATTAAATTGGGGGGATTTAAAAATTAATTAAGATGGGTGTAAGATTTCAAAATCAAAATAGTTTTTCAAAATAGTAACAGAAATATTAATAATTATTTTTAAACAAGTAATTTCAATGAATTTTTTTTTTTTTTTTTTTTTTGTTTGTAGTTTCTATTACATTAATGAACAAATTCATTTTATTTTTCATTAATTCTTAAACTTTATAATCTTTTAACTTAAGTTTATAATCTTTTTAACAGGAATTATTCTATCTCTATTTTAACAGGAATTTTGAAAAAATTGTCATGTTTTTAAAAAAATTTTGTTATTTAACAATTTCACAAATATTTGAATAACATTAAAATAGTATCCTTGAAATTAGCAATTCTAATGATAAAAAAATCTCTGTGGGTTTTAATTTTCTGTACTCAAACTAAACTAAATATACTTTTGAATATGAACCAAAAAAAAAAAATGTAATTAATTTGTTTTCAAAGCAGGAATTCACTTGTTAAATACACATATATAAGTATATAAAATTTCATGAAATAATAATAAAATAAAGAACATTATTCTGCAAATGAAGAACAAAATTTCACACTTGGGGCAAATCATCATTTCTAGAAAAAGTATCTGAAGGAAGTGTAGTAATGATTTAATTGCTAAATAATGTTTCTCAGAGGCACTTTTACTTTACAGAAATAATAAGAAAGAGAAAAAAATTGTTACTTGTCAATAACTGAATAAATTATAGATATGTCTATGAACCTTAAAATATAATACTCAATTGAAATAAACTTCAACACTTCTATTATTACACATTTAAAAATGTCAAAAATATGATAAAATATAATGTATGATTATGTTCTTTTTAAATTTAAATGCTTATTTAATGAATATTTTAAGATGAAATTTAAAACATTTTAATACACTTTCATTAGCTTTTTCCACACTAATTGTATACAATAATTATTCTTTATTAAAAATCAAAATTGTTTTATTTCTTTAAAATTTCATTTAATCATTAATTCACTGAAATAGAAAATGCTTTTGTTTTTGGTTATTATGTAAAAAAATATTATAACTAGTTCTCTTTTTCACAAATATGCTTTTTCTCTTTATTTAAATGACTTATGAATAATTTTAAAATTTTCTTTCACACTAACTTCAATTTAATGAATGTCATTACAATGAAAAGTAAGCTTTCACTACAGTTCAAAATTTAGCTGTGAATCAAAACCAAACTACTTACCAGCAGATGATGATGCACCGGATGAATCAGAATTTGATTCAGAAGATAGACAAGATTCGCATGCTGTATGAAGACACTGTAATAATTTTGGTCTATTAGGCTGTTTTAAGTCTTCATTACAAAACACACACTTGAAATTCATCCATATTTCAGAACAGTCATCTAATAGAGCGCCACTTTCAGACACTTGTTCGTTTGAGCCAGGCGTTGAATTCGAATTCTCACCTTGATTTTCATCACCAGTGTTTTCTTCAAGTGCCGAATTACTTGGATCAACTTCCATCATGATGGATAATTATTCACTTCACAGAATCCAGATGTCAACAGTAATCAAAACTACTTGCAATCCAACATCTAACTCATTGATAAGAAGTTTGAGCCAATACAGACATCATACAATAATCCAACGCTAGAACTAAGTGCTCAAACAAATTCAGCTATGCACAAATGTGCAGATAATACAAACATTCGATGCCAGTTTCACATGACTGAAAGTTCTTTGAGCTGCACATAGTAGCCTGATTTTTCATGATTGTGCTCAAACTTTTCCCATTTCAGTTTTGAAGTTTGAGTAATTTCAACTTCAAATTGTTTAAATTAATCGATATGAAAATTCAATAATAGCTTAAAATTAGTTTTTATCGAAGAATTGTAAAGAAATAAGAAATATAAATGCACATTTTTAAAGGAAATAATTGTCATTTATGAAAAACGGAAGAAAATAAAGATCGTTATAAAATGCAGATAATTAATATTAAAAAATACGATAATTTTGGCATTTTTTTGCCTGTAAAGAATCTCAGGGATTTTTTTTTTTTTTCAATTTGTCCCACTATGCAAATACTTATGCTTCTATATTAAGCGTACTGCTAAAAACTCAACTTCTGAGAGTTAATATTAGTCCCTTGTGCTAAAATGTGAAGGGAAAGTTTAAAAGAAAGAATTTGGAGATTCAAACATAAGCGATAAATAAAAAAAAATCTTCTTTCGCTATATGCTCATTTACTTTTCAGAACTCTATGGACACTGACAATAGATTCAACATCCCGGATACCAACTTGGTTTACTTAAGCGAATACTTATTTCGGTTCTTTTAGAGATACAAACCAAATTTTTTCAGTTCAAAAAGTTGATATCCTTAACATTAAATCATTACATTCATTTGTAAAGAGTTTCCGATTGAGTAGTTTCAGTTTTACTCATGACGCACTAGAGCTAGATTGTTTATTGCTGATAGTTTTTGAAGATGGAATTTCATAGAAAGAAAAATTAAAATGTATAAAACTCAAGAAGGAGGTTGCTTTTCTCACCACACAAAGATTATTTGAATGAGAGTTTATTTAACTAGTTTATATTATTATAAATTGTTTAAAAGTAGCTAAACATATTTCTCTTTTCTCAAAAACAATGAATAGGATCATAGAAACACTACAGGCATAGACATAGTGACTATTCTCTGTGTCTCTGTTTCCTTAATATTTTTAAAGCCCATTTTTATGGTTTGTTTTGGTTTTAAAAAAAAATCTTATCATTTTTTTTTTTTTTCCCTCTACGACTTCATCCCAATCAAATTCACTCTATTGTTAATCGAATCTCACATAAATGGAGTGTTTGTTTCAAATTCTTATATGTTTCTATTTTGCTTGGGAAAATATTTAAAGTGCATAAAATTATAAACATCTATAAAATAATTATTATTACAAATAATTAAATGCATAAGTATAAATTTTAAAAAAAAAATTGTATATTTTGCGATAAAATGTAAGAGCTACTCGAAAGACGTCGATTTATCGTATATTTTCGTGTCTAAGCCGAAAATTTTAAGAACATTTTATAAAGCTAAGCTAAACTATGAGGGTGTGCTTATATGGTTAGCTCAGCTAATCTCGCAAACAGCGTAGGTACTTTTCCGCCCTCTGGGAGCAATGGATCAATCGCTAAATTTAGTTTATATTATTTAAGTTACAAAGTTATTTCATTTAAAATTGTTATTTTTTTATGAAAATGAGTTGCTTTTTTTTTTGAAAATGTTGATATTACATTGTCGCCAAAACAAAAAAAAATCTGATGTTGGCGAAATTTGTTCTCGATTAATGGAAAAGTGCCAAAACGTACACTATAAATAATAATGAAATATCGTAAATAATTAAACACATTAAGATAACAATGGGAAAGAAAACATTTTAATCTTTTTATTCACTTTTTTTGGTGTTTTAAATGCAACCTTTTATTTATTTATTTATTTCCAATGGCAAGAGAAAATGATCAACTCTTACTTTATCAGAACAGTGTAAAACACATGCAAGTAAAAGAAAACAATAAGAGAAAAGTCATTGTCTCATCAGCAAAGTTATATCTTCCTCCAATATCTTTTCATCTCGAAGTTCCCGCTCAAGGCTGATCATCCTGCTATGTGTCTATCCTTGAACTCTTCTCTCATGGTATTTATGAACTCTTCTCTCAAAATTACTCTCTCTGTGGAAACACAGAGAGAGTAATTTGACTATCATAAATATCAATGGGGGCAGATGGCTCGCCAAACGGTCATAGCCCACAGCAAGTGTCCTCATCGTAACTGGCAAGGGAATGTTGAATCTCAACTTTCTTAGATTGGGACAGGCCGCCCGCATTTCATTGTAGTAAGACATTCAGCATACAAGAATTCCCACAAATGCAACCTTTATGAAAAAAAAAAAAAAATCATGCACATAAATCCTTCAAAGTTTGTGTTAGAATCTGAGTTTCCGATTAGTTCATCAAATTCACTTTCACTCCTTGGGATGTCCGTATACATACATACCATCATCCCTTTTAATACTTTCCATATTAAATTTATGTCTTCGTCATATATAATCGTTTTTTTATTGATTAAATTCTCGGTTATCCACTCTCGACTTATACACGGACAGACTCATATTTGAAATATATGGTATTTATTTTTATAAGTTTTAAAATGATTGCATAAAAAATAAAAGCATAAAAGAAAAATAATAATAAGGTATGCTCTTTTGCATACCTTATTATTTTTTCTTCTTTTATATTTGATATTAATTAATATTTGATTACATTTTACAGACTTCTTGATAATCAATAAATTATTGATTAAAGAAATTCAGTATAATTTTCATTTATGCCGATAATTAATTTGGTTTCTGAAAATACTGAATATTTCTTATGTATCAGTGATTCTCGTATTTTATTTATGCATACCACAAATAAGCCACCTATGCGATGGGCAATAAGGGATGTTATATATACAAATTTAGAATGCTATACAAAACCCAAAACCTAGCATTTAATATCTAGATCTAATAGTTGAAGAGCGATAGCCAATTGTTGCGTGTTTGGTTAAATAATGTCAAAGGTGTTGAATCTTTAATTAATGATTTATGGTATAACGAGGTTTTGTCAATCAAAATTAAAATTTCATTTATAGTTTCATCTTCTTTACGAAGTTATAAAATTCTTTTCCTTTCAGAAGTAGTAAATCAAATAGTTCTTATTTATAGATTTTTGATATTCATAAGTAAAAATATTTGTTCACAAATATGTGTTGACCAAACAGGCTTATGCATTTTAATGTGTTATTTAGCTACAACTACATCTTCTTTGTTTAGTGCAATTTTAGAGGGTACATAGTTTTCGCAATTTACAAATGCTACATGTTTTTTTGAAATTTACAAATGATACATGTTTTCGGCAATAAAATCGTACGGATAAAAGAAATTACGTAGATAGGAATCCTGTGTATCCAGATTAGCACATTATTGAAAAATAATATGTTCTTGTGATTATGAAGAAAACGTTAAATAAATTTCTTTTCTATTTATTTAAATTTTACTCATTTATTAAACTAAACAAGATTAAATTTTCCCCCTATATCTTTCAAAAAAAAATATTGTATCTTTAAGATAAACTGAACTTGATGAGTTGGGAATGAGTGACCTATTTAAAAATTTTTTTGACTGAGATAAAAAACAGAATAAGGAACAAATTCAATCAATAGTCATAAAATGCTATTTAATAAGTCGAATGAAAAACATAAATATTTAACATATTTGAAAAATATGTACTATTTTCAAAATCAGAGTAATGAATTTTCCTCAATATGTATGCCCAGTTGTTTATATTTTTTCTACCCATACTGAAGGGTCTCACTACATTATTGGCCAGTAAGATGTCAGTCATCAACTATAAAGCTTATTTCAATAAATTTTTCACATGGAATTTAAAAGTGTTCTTTATATTATAATTATATATATTTTTAATAAGAAAAGGAAGAAAGTTAAAAAGCGCTGTTCTTAAAGCAACGTTAATTTTTAAAAATAAATTTTAAGAAATCATGCCAAGAATTTCGATTTTAATTGAAATTCCTTCCATTATTATTTCTTATTCCAAGTATTGGGCTATAACCTAGTAGCACGGCTATGAGGATATATAAACGCGTGCGCAAGTTGATTTTCCAGACGCCGAAAGTTCAATCGCCTCTCAAAATTGCAAGAAAATGACTACAGTGGTGTTAACAAAGAATATTTATAAAACTATAGATATTGAGTTCTATAAAAACAAGAAAGAATATTTGAAGCCATTGGCAGTATTGGAAAATATTTGAATGGTTGAATTTAACCAGAATATCAAGGTGGGAAGAAGAAAGTTGAAAAGCGCTGTTCTTAAAAGCAACGTTAATTTTCAAAGTAATCTAAAAATCATGGCAAAAATTTCATTTTAATTTGAAATTCACTCCATTCTTCCCATTTCAAATTTCGATTATATCATCTAGTAACGCGGCTATGATGATATGTAAAAACATGTGCAAGTCGATCAGACGCCTGAAAGTTCACTTGCCCGCTCAAAATTGCAAGAAAGTGGCTTGCAATAATATTTAACAAAGAGATATCTATGAAACTATAGGTGCTGAGTTCATAAAACAAGAGAGAATATTTAAAGCTGTTGAGAAGGGGTAGAAAATATTGCAGATATTATTTTGATTTAAACAGAATATCAATGGGGGAAGAAATTCAAAAGAGTGTAATCGTTATCAAGGGATTTATTATTGCAGCCAAGATACAGGAAGGCTGTTGAGGAGTAATCACTGCTTTCGCAATGCATTACAAAATGAAAAATAGTTGAATGGATATAGAAAAATCATTTTTCAACCAAAAGTCTTTGCCAATTGAGAAATGCTCAAACACTTTCACAAGAATAATTTGAGGAGTTGCGTGATGATCTTTATTACGCGATTATTGGTATATTTTATGAATTCCCATTCCACCTAACGCTTCCATGTATGAGAAAGGATCTTTTTAAAGAATAAGTTTTCGAGCTAACTAAAAGGTAAGCTGAAATTCTTAACGGAACGTTAATTATCATATAAATTTTGCGAAATCTTGGCAAGAATTTTCATTTCTTTATGAAATCCGCCCCAAAACTGTTCTTCAGAAAATATAAAAGACTGCGGGCTACATAAATTATTTGTTTTCAGTCCATGTTTCATTTCCTGTTCTCTTTTCATTAATAAATAAACACTGTAAATGAATATTAATAAATAAATAAATTAGAAGATGTGCCTATTCTTGATGTGAAAGAAAAATGGTCACGTTGATTGAGGTTATCAAGGCCGGATGCAACACTGCGCGGGGCTGATATATTTTCAGCTGCACACAGCTCCTCCTTTCCCAGGTGAGAAATGAGACACACAAAATATAAATAGCAATAAATAAAAATAAATAAAAGATTGCAAAATAAAATTGGTATGTTCTTGGTATTAATTGATATTTCCTCGTCATCGTCAGCTACGTTGCGTGAGGATTGCAAAAATTCATCAATATCTTTGTAACCGTTTCTATCTTATTTAATTCGAGGAGATATGTTTTTGTCTGATTAGTAAACAATTTCCGCTGATACCATTTCTTAGCCTGAGATAAACTTATATTTTCTCATCATTTAAGCTTATCAAAACTTTTCTTTTAGGACTTATTTTTAAATTCAGAATAAACTTTTATTTCTAGCAGCAGCTTATTTATCTGCTTCTACAGGCTACCAGAAATAGACTTCTCACATTCAACAACGTAGTCCATATAGGTGTCAAAAACCCATTCATTGCTAACAAGGTGGCAGAAAGTAGGATTTTTGTAAGAATTTATTGCCTGATGTGGTAAGAATTTTTATCCCAAATAACTGTTCATGCTTTCAATGAATTCTACGTGTTATTTTCTTTGCTATTTCACGCGTGTTCTTCTTCAGAACATTTGAGATTAAATTAACGATATTTTAAAGGAACACTTTATTTGGTTATTTTGTTAGGCTTAACTGCATCGGCTCTGCAAGAGACCATCATTACAGAGCTTTTATTAACAAGTGTTTAACTACCACTTTACATGAGGCTTAAGCTTTTTTTTTTTTTAAAATATGAAGCCACCTCAATAAAGTAGAAAAGATTTATAAATGATTCTAGTAAATTGAAATAAGTTATTACACTTGCGAAACGCCAGTTCTGAAACACTATTACATTACTAGATTTAGAAGGAAGATCTGCTTTCCCGTACCGGTTTTCTCAACACTTTTAGTGGCTAAGATCTGGCTTGGCATTGTTGTGTTGATTAATGGAGCTCTCCTGTTTCAGCATGTTTTGTTATACATTATTTTGTTTGATTTTGTTTAATATATTGTATGTTTCTTTTTGCTGTAAACTTTGTTCATAATCTGCCATGGGAGGAATAAAAAAGAATTTGTGATTGAAGCCCAAACACTTGTACTGTTGAGTATGCCTTAATACATTTTGGAGCATTATATTTTCCGGACATATTTGTTGCATTATCGTTATTTGTTCTTTGCAGTGCAATACATCCAGTCTAATATTTTACCGTATTCACTTCATTTTATGTAATAAGAATAAATGGGAATAGTTAAAAGTCTTTCGATTGGATTGCTCTTTGATAAATGGCCTTAAATAAACTATGTTGATTACATGGGTTATATCAGGATCAAATTATTACGGAAAAAATATTTCTCAAGCTTTATTTACGGGCGGCTTTCCACAAATATTGGAAGTTCAAATATATTTTTTAAAATATATTGTTTCAATTTGAAATAAATTCATTAGAAATAGTCGGAAAAAAAGATAACTCATGTTGCCTTTTTCAAACTAAGATGGAGTATTGTTTTTATATGCGATGCTAAAAACTCATCAAATTCTGCCAAATATTCTAAAGTTCTAATGTAATTACATTCTTCCAAAATATATTTAAAGTTCTAATGTAATTCCACTATATTGACATTCAGAAAAAATTTTTTTTTTGGCAAATGTTTATTGTTATTTCATGGCAATTACTTTTTGTATTTTTCTTCTAACAGATTGGTTTGAAAGTTCAAGTGGCGACCTGGAGATAGCACTACGTGTTAAATCCATGGTTTTTAGTTGTAACACAAAAAGACACGTGTATCAATTTGACAACTGTTTACTATTAGTAATGTGAGTTACATTTTTAGTGATTATATCATTTTTAGTGTTCATCGCGTGCAGTCCACTGACGCTGTCGATTGGACTCCGGTGTGAAATGATGGAGCTACGTTTCCATCCATTGTCACATATCTGGAGCACAAAAATTTTGGGTTTTGTTACGATTTAACATCCAAACACTGCTTAGGAATCATCAATTTTGTTGTTGTTGTTTTGGGTCGATTTGTGAAGCTCTGCGCGGCACCCGGACGAGCGGAGCTTTCACACATCCAAATATTCATTCACGATATGTCCAACACGTTCCTTTGATATCTTTTAGGGTCTCAGCTATCTCAATCAGCTTCACTTTACGGTTATCCGAAATTATTTTGTGGACTTTTTGATGATGTTTTCGTCGGTAACAGCTCTTTTCGGGAGCATCCGACTGGCGCGCATCGTCCCGGTGCTCATTTCGCCTCGTTTAAATTTAGCAAACCACTTCTCTACGGTTGGTTTTCCTGGTGCAAAGTCCGAATAATGTTTATCTGCTTCAAGCCTCGGCTTCAAATAGTATTTTTTTTCGCCAAAAACGCAATGCTTTATTAACACACGAAATTCCTTTTATCAATCTTTTTCAAACTAACAAAAGTTGCCTCACTAAAAATGCCATAACTCACATACTAATAGTGCAACAGCCTGTCAGATTTACCCACGTGATCTCTTAAAGGTTTACTCAGCGCATGGATTTGGGCACGGGTGGCGCCATCTATGGCGTCGTCCTGCGAACGCATAGTGTCAGCCGCTGCTCACTTTTCCAACTGCCGCTAGTATCTGCAGGTCCCTCGACAAATTTCTTGAGTTATCGAGTTTCAATAGAAGGCCTGCAATAGAATGTCATGCTGCTTTTTACTTATTCTTAAAATTTTTCGCTTTTCCCGTTGATCCGAAGTAACCTTTTGTATGTAAGCGAGTTTCAACTCCGACCAGTCGCAAATATCTTGCAAACGCAGCCCGTGGCTTTCGCTTTGCTTTTGACCTTATACTAAATCAGGGTGGCCAACCCGCGACCCGCCTTGTAATATTTTTCAGCTCAGTGAGATTTACCACACTTTTACAAAAATATATTTATTTTTTATAATGGTCAAAGTAGTGAAGAAACAAACAATCTGAATAAAACACTACATTATATTAGTGCATACACACTATATTCAAAAATTAACCTTATACAGTAAATTATGAGAAAAAAATGAATTTTGTTTCTATAAATAATATTCTTGCGAGATATGATGAATAGTATATTTCCTGTTTTATTTATTTGAGTTTTACAGTCGTGTCTTCGCAGAATAATTAAACTATATCTCCAGCAACTGCAGCGATGAGCGCCCTCTTGGAACATCTAATATAACAGGCTCTACATGTTTTACTTTAAGTGACGTGTGATCATCGTGGCATATGCAGACTTCTGAGTCTGATTGTTGATGGCAGAGCAAACCATACACGGGTTCAAGTCTGATTGTTAGCGCTTTGGTTCTAACTTACACCTGCGAATCGAAAATGAAATTGACTGAAGCAAAACACACTCTGGCCTATAATGCGACTGCAAGCACCAATTACAGATGTGCAAATAACCAAATTGAGATCTGATCTACGCAAAACCTAAAGTGGAAAGAGTGGAGAAAACAAAATCTCTCTAGTAAAATAAATATTTTTTAATGATTTCTACTTTATATTTAGTACATTTTTATATTTTCATATGAAGTTATATATATTTCTTTATAATGTGCGTTTAAGTATCGCTATTATTATATTCTCTATGCACATATACGGATCAATAATTAACACCATTATGTTAAAATAAATACTCATTATAATGTTTCAACTTTACTACCAAAAATGTCTATAGTGGATCTAAATCTAATAATGAGATATATAATTTACCTTATGCGCCCTTCCCGGGTTAGGATGCATTTCCAAAGTGGCCCTTTAAGATCATTTGGGGCTGATGCCCTCTGTACTTAGATGTTCTCGGATCGATTTTACTTCTACATTTGCTCATTTTGCCAAGTAAAATATTTTTCCTTTAATGTCTGCAGTGATTGCAGTTCCACCTTCTGTCACTACTAGCGGCATGTACAAGAAGCTTTATCGATAATGCTCGTTTTTAAGAAAATAACACTGCATAACCGCTAGAGGCACAGACGTTACTCACTTAGCACCACCCAGGGCGCGTGTCCAACAGAAAAGTAAATAATGATAAATTATTTTATTTACAAATACTATAGAAATTATCTTGTTTAAAAGAGTACTATTAAATATAAATTACTCTCTTATTTACAAATCATTTCAAAATGAGAGAGTGTGACAGGCCCTGAGACATTCAATGATCCAGTCCTGATTATATCTCTCTTTCAATGATTTTGAGGAGTCAAACAATATAATTTGAGAATGAATGTATATCTCTGGATATTTTTGTTTAGAAGAACAATTCGTATTCGCTTTAAGTTTTAATTTACTAAATTTTGCAATCTCGTATTCGGACAAAAAAGTATTCGATCTACGTTTAAATATTACTAAAAATTATTAGAACAAACTAATAATTAACCATTGTTTTAATATTTAACCTGGAGAAAAGAATAAAAATCTAAGATAAATTTATTGCAGTACATTCTTTTAGCGTTTAACCATAACTCACGATTTACTAAACTTACTCACAATTGACTACTTTTATTACTTCTCATAGTTCATTGAAATTTACGATTTACTACTTTTATTACTCCTCATAGTTCATTGAAATCACAATTCTTTTAAAATATTAATTTAGAAAGCCCTCAATTAATTTATTATTTTTTCTGTAGAGATAATTACAGATTAATTTCGAGATAATTATTAATCGAGAGCTTTTCTGCATCATCATTAACTGCTCAATGTTGTGAAAATTAAGGTGACAATCAAGAAATAAATTTATTTCTGGTAATATTTCAGTTAATTATATTTAAAGTTTTCCTTTATCAACCGGAATGAAAAAAAGTAGTGAACAAGAAGTAAAATTCACAAATTTTGTTACAAAACTAACGATATTTTCCCCTGGAGTTGGGCATAAAACTTTCGAGATTAATATAGTAGCTAGTTAAAAATTGAGAATAAATTTGATTTTTAGAAAATCCATTCAAAACCCATTCAATATACGACAAGTATATTGAGGGGAAACAGACAATAATTAACGTCTGAGGGAACAGATAAAGAAACAGACAATAATTAATTTCTGAAGGGATATAGGAACAAACAATCATTAACTCCCCTCTGAAGGAACAGATAAGGGAACTGACAATAATCAACTTCTGAAGAACAAGCAATGATAACTTCTGAAGGAATCGATAAAGGAACAGATAATAATTAACTTCTGAAGGGAGCAGATAAAGAAACAGACAATAATTAATCAACTGCAAAAGGAACGAAATAAAGCAACGGACAAATTAACTTCTGAAGAAACAGATAAAGGAATAGATAATAATTAACTTCTGAAGGAGCCCAGATAAAAGAAACAGACAATAATTAATCAAGCAAAGGAAACAGATAAAGCAACGACAATGTAACTTCCAAGAAACAGATAAAAAGGAACAGATAATTCAAACTAACTTGAAGGATCTGTTTCAGATAAAGAAATTTCTTCAGACTCTCTAATTAATTCAAAACTCAAAGGAACAGATAAAGTTGGACAATCAACTGTTCCTGAAGAAACAGATAAAGTGGTATTATCTGATATTTAACTTCAAGGAGAAGATAAAGAAACAGACAACAATTAATAAATTCTTTTGAGACAGATAAAGCAACTTGGACAGTGTCTCTGGAAGGAAATATAGATAAAGAGGCGACAGCGCCAATTAGGTTCCGAAGGAACAATTCTAAATGTCACGCACCCAGTTTGAAAAAATATTTGAAGTACGTTGGTTACTTTTGGGTACCGCAATACGTTTTAATTAAATTTGTTTAAACCAGAAGAAAATTGAACATTTTTTTCTCTGTAAGTGTTACAACAAACAAACCAAATCCACGTAAAAGAAAGCGTTTTGATGATTCAAGCAATTTCAAGTTTCTTTTTTACCACTGCGATGGTCGAATTTCATTTATTTATAAATATATCGCTATCATTTTATTTAGATATTTAATATATATAATTTGAAGAACAAATCTCTTATTGGGTATGTAAATTACAGTAATTTCTATATGTTAATCATGGGCCGGGGACACACATATGTAACCTATCATCTGTCATTTATTTGCTTTATTTGTATTTATAAGCAATGTAAAGAAAAATAAATAATGCAATTTAATAAAAATTAAATATGCAACAACGCAAATCTCTATATATTCGCATATATGTACATGTGTTTGTCACTGAACTCCACCTAAATGGCTGGGCCGATTTTGATGAAATTTTTTTGTGTGTGTTTGACAAAATATGGAGAATGGTTTATGCTATCCTTTGTTGTAAATCGCCACCAGATGGTGCTGCAGTATATCAGACTTCCATACCGTTCAGCAATCTTTATTAAAAGTGGTAATAATATGTATTCGAGAGTATGGAAAATAAGGTTCGCGCCATCCCTTTTATTGTTATACTATCCCACCAGATGGTGTTGTTGCAGTATTTATTTTATCTTATATAGCTTTCAAAGATATCTATGAAAATTGTGTTCACATATATTGGAACATGAAAGAATATATTCGCGATGATATGTAATTTTCTGCAGTGCATTTTTATTTATTTTTTCAGGCAGCTATACTGGGTTCTGCTAATTTAATTTGGTGACTCAAATTATTGTTGCATGTTTCGCTAGAAAGAAATAATGAGAGTAATATATTAGCTACTTTATTGATTAAGGTTCTTATAATTTCATTTATCATTGAATCTATTGTTTCCGTTAGAGCAGCAAATAAAGCAGGAAAGTAGCGAGAAAGTATAAGCTAGGATTGTTATAATGAGTTTTCGTCATGATGGCAACTGGCAACGCATTGCTAAGAAAAAAAAATTATTCAATTTGATTTATTATATAAAACAAACTTAAATATAAAACATATTTTAAAAAGACAGTAAATATTAATTTTCTGTAAAAAGAAAAATAAAAGGTTGAAAAAGTAAATAAAATTTTCTGAAAACTAAAGAATAAAAATTTGATGAATAATTAAAAAAAAAAAATATACATTGTGCAAATTTAAGAATTTAATATACAAATTTCAAAAATTAGTTGAATGCAATTTTTTGGCTCTGCTTCAGGTCTTTTTGATGCTGATATTTAAAATAAAAAGGTATCCAAATTGCACCAATATAATTGGAAATGAATATCCATTTTTTCAGTGATGAAATTTGCTTTTGCACCCTCATCCTTCCAGCCTAACATACGGATTTATTATTATGTCTGTCTCCGTAATAAACATAGGGTTTCGATTTAGCTTTGCTTGTTTGATTACTCTGGTTCTTTTCTCTTCACCTCAGCCATCCGTACCTAAGGTTAGCCATCTATCAGTTAGAAAAGTGAGGGGTGGAACATCGGTAGAGGGCAGTAGTGATGAGTATAGGTAAGGACATGGATGGGCAAAACACGGCCCACGGGCCAACTACGGCCCACCGGAAGGTTCTATCCAGCCCGCGGATAGAATTTTAATTTGCCTGTCCGAGGCAAATTAAAAAAATATATTTAGTAGTTGCTTCTAAATATGCCAAAGTTAGTTTTACACAAATCATTATCGAAAGTAAGTTCCCCAAATTTAATGTCTCACGCCCAGAAAATCAGTGCTATGTCGGCGCTTATCTGATATATGTGAACAAGTGTTTTCAACTGTGAACCTTAGAAAGAATTATTTCAGAAGTTGACTGACAGATGAGCATTTAGCCTCGTTCCTTAGAATCAGTACATCTCACTTCGAACCTCACTATAAGGAACTTTTAAAAATGAAATCGCAATTTTATTCATCTCATTAACATATTTAAATTGTAATACTTGTATATTGTTTTTAAAATTTTTGAAAAATTTTTACCTTGGCCCAGATTGCGATTTTTGGCCTGCGACCGAAAAAGTTTGCCCATCTCTGGGTAAGGACATATCGTATGGCATAGGTGACACTTTGATAGATGAATATAGAGAAGGACCACGGATGTATAGGTAAGGATACTTCCTGGAGGAATTTTCAGGGATAACTACCTTGCATTTGTGTGTCGTATGGGAAAACCCCTCAGAAAACTGTCACTGGCCTAGAATGATATCTGCTACAATAAGGATAATATCAATAATAATGATCTGCTACAATAAGGATAATACCTGCCTGATTATCGATGCAAGATGCTTTATACAATTTTATCGCCATTGAGTTTCTTCTTTTTCTGAAAGCAGTGATTACAAAATACTACCAGCGGATTGGAACTTCTGTCCTTCTGACATCTGACTGCGCACATTGACATTGAGCCACGAATAGAGATATTTTTTTTTCGTTCATGTATCCAACCTATAATTAACCAAGTCCCTTTAATTTTTATTTGAAGATCTAACATTTACAACAGTGTGAGGGGTCCGATTTGGGTCCACCTCCTCGTGGTGCCCCCCTGGAAACGTCACTTAAGGCGGCTAAGACCCATACATCTTCGCGGATGTTCTCGAACACGTTCTATAGCGTGGACGTTGATGCCCTGAGTACAACAAGCCCAGTTGAGGGCAGCCAAAGGCGGTGGGGTGTTGTACTTATTACATATCACCCTATCCGTGGAGCCGAATAAGGCGGAATCCTGGTAGCCCTGAGTAGGTTCTGTCTGCGCTTTCTGGCCATGCAGTGTTTCCGAAAAGCCTTCGGACAGGTCGGGTTTATCATTTTTTGAATTACAACAGTGTGAACAATCCACTGTCATAAACGTAAGAACAACCTAATAATCCCCAATCTACACATGACATAGAAGTAATAAGACTTTTTGAAAGGATTCTCAAAGGAAACTATTTCGTATTTCCCTTTAAATGCAGGACATTTATTGAAATTTAGGACGCTCCCTGTGTCGTGAAATTATTTTAGCTTATGTATTAAGTATTCAGCGACGTCTGCTCACTACTGCCCAAAAAGCAGAGGAGATTTTAGTGGGCTAAAGGACTCAACAATGGACTGTGGATGAATGTAGCTTGTAGTACGGTCAGGCGAATGACGATATTGAATGCACGCCAATTACACATGTTACTGCGTCAACAGCAGGCATATTATTTGGAATGCACCCAGAAATCAATGAAGCTGGGGACACCGAAGCTGTTGAACCACTAATGCACTTAGATGAAGAAGACTGTAGACTATATCCATCATTGACCTTTTTTTTTGACATCATTGACCTTATTATGGACTTTTTGTATGGAGAGAGTTTTTACTCGTAATTATCTATCAAAACATAAGCTGTATCATGTATCACGTCACATCTCTAAAAGATGGCGACACAGTTACTCTCTGCAGATAAATTGTCCAGGATTTGTTATAATACAACAAGTTTACTCTTAAAACAAATTACTTAAAACGATTTTTGAACTAAATTTCTGACACCAAGCGGTCAATATTTTAACAGTTCGGCATTCAATAATGCTTACCTGCCAACGTGATGCAGTCGTTTATGTAAGGTATAAAAATATTTTGCACTTAGTTTTGAATTCTTTGGAAGATGATTGAGTGCTCCTCTAAAAGATGGGTTATTGGCCTTTCTCAGACGTCCATTTACTCTGAGTACTCCTTTGGAATCAAAAAACACATTTAAACACTTTAAATTGCCTGTCATTTCCCTTTTTTGTTTTTAAAGATCTTTCTCATCACTAAGGTCTTTGCTTTCTGTACCTCATCAATGTCAAAAGTACTCTTTTTTTTTATCTTGTTCTTACAATGATATAAAAACTCGCAAATATAAAAAATACACGAATTATTTTAAAATAACTATTGGGTAATATCCAGCAATTCATCAAACAAGTTGGAGTTCTCAGTGTTAACCAAGGTTTCTAAAGAATTATTAGAAATCCTGAATTCACAAATTCAGTTTGTTGCGCTGACTGCTCAGAATATCTTCCATGTAGCTACTTTTTGAAGAAATTCAAGACCATACTACCAGAGATTATTCTTTTGCAACTTATAGCTTCTTATGCCATTTCAGAGGCATCACAGAAGCCGTGGAGCTCCCGTTATTTCAGAGTTTTCAATTATAATGCATAGCTCAGTGGTAATGTCGCTGCATTTCATCAAAGACTCTACAAAGTTTTATCATTCACTTGTTCATTTTGGGAGAAGCAGTTTCAATCTTCAGCAGCCACAATTGCTTTGGCACACACACAAGCCACAATTGCTCAGCAGCCACAAAGTTTTGCTTTAGTTGTCCCCGGACCCAGCAATCCAAGTGGATAAAAGACTCTGGCATTGATAGATATAAATCTTTTAGTGGGATGAGCAAGATGTTCCACTTCTACCTTTAAGGTAAAACAGTCAATATGAACTCTCATGAAATTCTTTGCTAATATTTTGTATTCTTTTTCAGTGTTAGGAATCACTACCACTTGGATAATTTAGCAGCCTTTAAAATGATTACTTGTTGTTGAATGACTTTGGCCTCTTCTAGAGTGCTATCTCCACTTAATACATTGTTAACAAAAGTCATTACGCAGTACCGATGCATCAACATTTCCTTCATCAATGGAGATCTGTTTTAGAATCCTCGTTGCTATATATATAGAGCACTAATTGTACCTTAAGTAACAGTATTGAGCTAAAATACTTTTACTGGCTCATTTTGCGTCTTCTTTCCAAAGAACTTGCTGAAGGTTTCTTTGGATCTTGTCAAAGTTTAGCATTCGATACATTTGACGAATGTCTGCAGTGAATGTAAAAACATGTTTATGGAATCTCACTAACAAAGAGAAAAAGGTCATCTTGAATGACTCCACCGTTGTATTGAATTGAATTTAAAGACTTTCTATTGGTGGTCACAGTTGACGCACTGAACACAATCCTCAACTTTGTGATACTCTTTTGAGGCATATAAGATCCCATAATGAGGCAAGTAATAGGTTACTACAGGTTCTACATTCTCCTTTATCTCACTCATGTGGCCTAAATTTCTGTATTCCTTTAAAAAAATCCTTATATAATTTCAAATACACCAGATCTCTACTAAGTCTTTTCCATAAGGAATTGAATCTTTGAAGAGGAATTTGTTTGTATTCCCAAACATGAAGAATCTTCTTTAAGAAACATAGTTACTGCATATCTTCGCGATTCATCTCTCTTTGTAATTTTTACAAAAATTTTCTCATAGACATCGGCTTCGCTGTTTTTGATTGTATAGGGTTTCCCTGTTTCAAATTCCCAAACTTCCTCTTGTACAATCAAGGTCATTTGTAGATGGTGCACAATGTTTTCTGTTTACATTTTCTGCAGTGCTGTATCCGGATACAGCCGAACACAGTATTTTTTTGAAAAATAAGATTCGAATTTTCCTTCCTAAATTGACCTGGCTTAAGTAAATCATCAAGTACTTCCACTACCAATTGTATTTGAATGCGCCAAGGAACATTAAAGGAACATCTTGTCAGTCGAATTAGCATTACACAAATCATCTTCGTTTATTTCTATTTTGTTTGATGGGATTAATTCTTCTGTGATCTTTGAAACTGCTAAAACATCCAATTAATGAATGAAACTTCTTTCTTTTTTTTTGCTAATAGATGCAGCAATTCTTGAATTAATATTAAATTGAGAATTGTTCCAACCCAAAACAGCTACGTTTATTTTCTCTTTTTTTTGTCAACCTCAATCAATCCGCATATTCTTTAGTAAAAAAAAAAAAAAAAACAAGACCCCGAATCCAGCAATGTTTCGATTTTAAATAAATCTTCGGTCTCATAAGAAATGAAGCAGATGATTGTATTCTTTCTCTTTGAAATATAAGTTGGGGCAGGGCCCGGATTTAGATGAAAAGAGGCTCCAGGCTATTCCACTTATGAGGCCCTTTCACCTCCCATTTTTAAGTTTGTAAATCACATGAGAGATAATAAAATACATCATTACTGTGATATATATCAATATGAAATATTGTCACAAAAATGTTTTTCAATAGTCTATAAACACTTCACTAAAGTATTGAACTCAAAAGGCGAGAATCAAATGATCGTGTACGTAATCCTAAAATAAGAATATTTTCTAATAACATTTCGTCTGTTCGTTTGTCTGTTCCAATCTACACCAATCTGCACTTTTATTTATGCAAGAACAAATCTGAGCTTAGTAGCATAAGGCACGTCAATATTTGCCATAGCAATCGGTGAACGTATGAGCTATACTTTGGCGCAATCTAGTATATACAAGCGAACAGATGCAATGAGCCGAACGTTGATCTTAACCAATACATTTTTATGTTTATTAGTTATATGTGTAGAATTTCTCCTTATTTTCGATTCAGTTTACTGTTTTTAGAATAGTGTAATTGTAATTTTGCTAAGAATTTTAATGTAGGCCCTCTTGATCTTGAGGCCCTAGGCTGAAGCCTATAGAAAAATCCGGCCCTGAGTTGGGGTTTAAAAATTATTTTCATGACTCATATTTGGCCTAAACTCAGTTGCCAAAAGAATTTTCACTTTTTTGTTTTTCAGAAATGATAAACACTTGTTTGATTTTAAATTGTTCATTTATAGAAAAACAACCAGTTATGCACACAAACAAATACATATGTTAGTGAATTAAAATAAGAGACGAAAGTAATCAATGCAGGTGTATTTTTAAATAGATAAGGTAAAATAAAATTAATTCATTCATTCTCTTCAAAATGAAAAGTTTATCCATCATTTGTTTATTTTTCCAATGAATATTTTTCTCACGAAATCAACGTTTTCAATGTTGTTTCTAGTAATATACTATAATAGAAATTCAAACAAAAAAATCAATATGTGTTAAATAGTTTACTGATTTACCTACATGAAACAAATTATTTCTGTTATATGAAGATAATAAATTCAAATAATTCAAATGAGGAAGAAGATTAAAATATAAGCAATAAAACATAAAATTCATATCGTAAAATATGAATTTTTGAAATATATTCGTTTGATTTCGAAATTTTAATCTTCAAAACCTATTTTATAAATATTCTTTGAAAACTTTTATATTTTATGTTATTTTGGAAAGATTTTTAACAATAACATTAATACAAGTTATATTATAAGCGAAATTAATATAATAGACTTTTTCCATACCATACCACCATAAATTAAATTTTCTAGTTTTGCTTACTCAGTTAAATAGATTCATTCTAGTGAGGGATAAATTAAAATTAGTTGCACTGTAATTAACTTTATGCAAAACTTGACCTTTCTAATTGAACCAAGTTGTTCAATTCCAATTGGCATTCGTAAAAAATTCCCCCAGGAAAATTATTCCGCGCAATTTCAGAAAAACTGTTTTACTTCGATTTTATTAATGTAATATAATTCTTCAAAATCTTAATTTATAAAATGCATTTCACTCATGTTCATTACATAAATTTTTAATAAACATGGTTTTTGTTTAATATTGTCCAAAGATATTTACATCTATAATTTTGATGTTAATGTTCGAATAAACGATCTTCATACGTGTGATGTGTATTAACATTAGAAACGCCAGTATTTATTCTTAATGGATGAGTTGATGGGATGTTAAGTGACCGTTCGGTAAGTTTTAATGTTAAATAATGTGTTATACAACAATGTTTACAATACTAAACAATATGTTATACAACAATATTTATAATGGTAAAAGAATGTGTTATACAACAATGTTTATAATGGTAAACAATGTGTTATACAACAATATTTATAATGTTAACAATATTTTTTTATGTTAAACAATAACGTTTCAAATGTAAAAACAATGTTTCGAAGGGAAAAATAATATAGACGGAATGAATACTATTGTTAATAACCTATGATTACTAACTTTTTTTTTTTTAAACACTATCAAAATCCCATCAACATCTGCACAGTAAAAGTAATTCAAAAATATTAATAAAAGTTAAATTTTCGTTATCTTAGATCAGGGGTCTCCAAACTTTCCAGCCTTAGAACCACACTGTTTACTCCAGTAAGTACCAAGGGCCAACACCGTTTTAATTTTTCTGCCATTATCTATAATTTCTAGACTAGTCGCCGGATACGCGCTCTGAGCGAGCATACGCTTGCTAAATTCGCTGGTTCAATTGTGTGTATCATTACGACCGTGAGACTTGACGACATCTAGTGGTTAAAAAGCTGAGATAGGTAGGTAATATCCTTTATCGCTAACAGATTAACGCCCATACGTAACTGTATTTTGATTTAAATTGTACTTTTTTTGTGTGTGATTTACTAGTATGGAAAAGAAGAGAAAAATAGACAGTGAAGATCAATGGAACTTTCAATATTCGCTGTCGCGGGCCGGATAGAGGACACTAGCGGGACGGATTTGGCCCGCGGGCCGTAGTTTGGTGACCCCTGTCTGGTTAATGGACGTCGGTTAATCGGGGTTTAACTACGCGATTGCTTTGCTCTCCAAATAAAATTTTCAAACTCGTTTTTCATAAATGGTTGTTAAACCTTAGAAAATAAAGATGGGCCGAAATGGTAAAAAGAACTAACACTGCTCGAAGTTCAATGAGGGTTGGAAAAGAAACAATCGAAATGCAACGAAAGGCCATAATGGGCTCTTGTAATCGATGCATACCTTTACAAAAGCATCGAAAACTGTTGTAGGACATGTTCTTCTTTACATACACTACAGCCTATTACAGGCCAAGGCCGTCTCAACAAGCTGCCTCCTACAGAAACGATAAGACGCCAAAGTCCGCCAACGATTGATTTTTAAGGTCTTGAGATCTGCCTCTATATCGCCTATTCTTCTTGTGTGAGTACCTGGTATTCAGGGATTTAATGGCCGATTGCCTAGAGTTCTGGCGCTCCGGGCCACAAGTTTCAAATCCGTGGCACCGCCGGGTTCGAGTCCCAACGGTGTCATGAATGTTTCTAGTGGTTCGGAATCCACTTTAAGCTATAGGTTCCGGTCTCATAACTGTAGAGCATCACGGAGCCAAGTCACACTTCTACCTACTGATCTATCTATCTTATACAAGATCTACCTCTTTCCTTGGCACCCTTCTACATTTGCAAAAGTCAACTTTTTAACAGGGCTCATATTATCACATCTAAAAATATGCCCAAGCCCTCTGATGCGAAAAGATTTGATAACTCTGTCAATATTAGATTGCCTACATTTTCTCACGAATTTCATAGTTAAACAAAATTAGCGTAATAAACCAACAATGTAAAAGAAAATTTATTCAAAATAAGCCAGAATAATAATAACAGAATTTGCGCCAAAGGAAACTTGTTCATAAACGCAAACATTTATTCATTTCACGAATTTTTTAAAACAATCCGAATTTAAGTGCTCCTAAGATTAAAGCAAAATTTCTCAATCAAAGGGATTTTTGTTTCTGAAAGTAATTCAAGCAGTATCTTGGAAGCAGGTTTCCATGGTCGAGTATAGTGCAAATAATTTCAACACAAGTTAACAAAAATAAAAATTGCTCTTTTTCAATAAAATATGTTGATAAAGGTGAACACTTATGGAATAGAGAAATATTCTGTAATAAAAGCAAATTCAATGTGTTTGGATTGGATGGACAGCAAATCATGTAGCATAAATAAATACACCTTCCGACAAATTCGGAGTGCATAAGCAAACTAAAGGTCGAGAAATGGCAAATTATTGACATGATAACGAATCTTAAATAATGTATTGAATTTGTGGAAATATTTGAAGATTCAATTGCTATATGAATGGGTCATAAAAAGCTTTTGTTTTCCAACCATATAATGACCCTAAACATACAGAACCAAAGACAAAGTTTAGATATTTTGGAATGCACTTTATAGAACATTTTCAAAGAACTACGGATTACAAGATCGTAAGCAGAAGCATCAAATACAAAAATAGGCAGAAAAATACTTTTTTTGAAGAATAGGCAAAATCAATGTCAAAATTTGTTAAGGCGATGGCGAAGCTTATGAAAGTTATAAAAACTATTGGATATTTTATGAATTTTAAAAATTTTTCTAGGAATATATTTTGGATAATATTTTTTGATGGATTAATACTTTTAAAGCAAAAAAATTATGTGTTACAATTCTTTTATTTAATTTAATTTTAAATGTATAAGCCTAAAAAAATCTTTCTCTGTATATGAATCCCTAACTATCATAGAAACTGAAAATTTTGGTTTAAAGTATTTTGAGGTATCCGCTCAAGAATCAAATGGAAACCAATAATTAGACTCTTAACAATTACAGCGACATAATTTCGAAAACTTTAACATGATTTTGAAACCTACTTTTTTTAGTGGTTTTTGGTTAGGAAGGGTAAATCATCTACATCAAAATTTTTTTTTATCATTTTATCAATTGGATGCAGATTCAGAATTTAATAGAAAGGAGGAATGTGCAAATTTTTGAAAAGGTCAGCGAAAAAGGTGTGAAGGGAAATTGGATTCTTCAAACAGGAGAAAAATTCTCTATTTTTTTTACTTTTGTTGCTTCTTTATAACTATTGATTATTTTCACTTTTCGTCTTAGTCTGTCTAGTGCTGGCGATTTTCGAATTACAGTTACGGTTTCAACGCTATTTATGGTTTTTCATTATGGAGATCATTTCAATAAAAATAAAAGTAAGTGTTGGCATTTGAAATTTTCGAAATCGCATCACTATAACCGTAAAGTTTAACTGTTGGCCTACAGTTTAACCGGTGTTTTTTTATGATTCTTGAACGCATACTTACCTCAAAATACCTTAAACCAAAGTTTCATGAAGTTTCTGAGAATGGTATGATAGCTAGGGATTCGCATATCGAGAAAGTGTTTTTATAATCTATTTTTTTTATCTAACTAACTAACTGCCTGTCACTACAGCCCATGGTAGGTAAGTTCGTCTGCCTACCAGCAGATTTCGAGACAGGAGATGGTTTTCTTTTTTCCAGAGTAGGGTTGTCAGCCTTACGCCTAAGCTCTATGGTCTTAACTATACTGGGATCTACGGTTTTAACGTGGATTCCGAACCACTACAGACATCCACGGCGTTGCCGAAACTCGAACACGGCATTGGCATGGAATCGAAAAATCATTGACATATTAAAAAAATTATTCATGTAAATCAAAACAAAAAAAAAATTGCTCACTTTTTTTGCAGACTAGAGATGACGCAATTTTCAAAGAAAGCAAACTGTAAAAAACTGTTGACTGTTGCCAAACAAAAAGAAATACAATGGTATCAAATTAATTAATCTTTCAACTATCCATGGAACAAGTCTTGAACTTTCTGCGGTCAGTGCATTAAAAAAAAGAGTTTTAAAATGTCCATTGTAATGGACACCAGGTCTGAAAGTGTTTTTAAACCAGATTTTAATAATTACTTTTCAAGAACTGGAAAATTATTGATCTAATATACAGTGGGTAAAAAGTATTGGCAATTGCATTAATTTATTCATATTGACAAATAAATTAAATTTTATGCAATTTTAGCTGTCGTAATTAAATACAAGACATCTTAGATATATAAAAATAGTAAAACTTTTATTTTAATTTGCATTTTCTACGCTTTTTTTTTCAAAAAACGAAAATTTGCATGTCAAAAGTATTGGCAAAGTTTTAACTGCTATGCAAATTTTGTTACATTGAAGTCACGTGTTTCGACTGATAAGAAACTCTACCGGTATAAAGTCTGCAAAACTACTCAAAAGTGTCTATGCATTATTTTTGCGATTACTGCAGTAAAAGTGACTTCGAAATCGAAGAGTTGGACGTTAGTGTTAAAAACACGATTATTTAGGCTCAGAAATGAAGGTTTATCTTATCATGCTATAGAAGTGAAGTTCAATATAAGTTTATTTACTGTCAGAAGTGTTGTAAAAAGTTCAAGGAAACAGGATCAACGGAAAATAAGACTAGAAGTGGACGACCTCGAATATTTTCTACAAGAGAAGAACGTGTCATTATTAACAAGGTTAAGAAAAACCCTAAAATAAGTGCACCCCAGATAGCTAGAGATGTTGCTTTCACTTCGCAAAGACTTTTAGCGTGCAGACTGTACGGAATGTTTTACACGAGTGAAGTTATTATGGAAGGCAGCTAGAAAAAGAAACCATTCATCTCGGAAATAAATAGGAGAAGAGGTTAGATTTCGCAAAATCCACGTTGATTTATCTGAAGAGTTTTGGAACACAGTTATTTTTTCCGACAAATCAAAGTTTAACATTTTCGGCAGTGATGGACGACGATATGTGTGGAGGAGGCCAAATACTGAATTGGAAAAGACATTTAACTGTTACTGTAAAACATGGTGAAGACAGCGTCTTAGTTTGGGGCTGTATGGCAGCTAATGGAATTGGCAACCTGCATTTTATTGATGGTATTATGACAGCACGTACATACATTGACATTTTGCGCCATAACTTAAAAATCAGTGCCCAAAATCTTGGCTTGGAACATCATTCGTTTTCAAGATGACAATGACCCCAAGCATACAGCGAATCTCACCCGTGAATGGCTACTCTACAATGCTCCTCGCCAATTAAAAACCCCACCTCAATCGACTGACATCAATCAATTGAAAATTTATGGCACCTGCTGGATCTCAGAAATCAAGAAACATAAAATTTTCAAAGTTAAGACGACCTCAAACGTTTACTCTTGCAAGAGTGGCACAAAATTCCCAACAGTAGAACAAAGACCTTAGTTTCCTCTATGAGAAATAGATTACAAGCTGTTTTAGATGCAAGGTATGCATACAAAGTACTAAACATATACTGATTTTGTTTTCTCTCATAATTTTGTCAATTTCATAATTTTGCCAATACTTTTTTTATCATGTAAATTTTTGGATTTTCTCGTAGATTTTGACTAAAAAAAATATTTAAATGAAAAATTTCGTTATATTTGTTTGTCTTTTTTCCTTTTGTAATCGCTATGTTAAAATAAAATTTGTAAACATACTTTGTTAGCAAATATGATCATTTATAGGCAATTGCCAATACTTTTTTATCCACTGTATATGTCAGAAATATAACAATATATACTATCGTTTTTAATATTTGATGTGTAAAATATAAGTAGTTTTAATACGCATATTAGCATTTAATTGAATCTTTATTAATAATTATCTAAATTCAAGAGGAGAAATTGTTAATGAAAAAAAAAAAAAAAAAAAATATGTTCATTGTAATGCACATCAGGTCTGAAAGGGTTTTTAAATCAGATTTTAATAAATTAGTTTTGCATGTACTGGAAAATTGTTGATATATAATGTTTATACCAGAAAAATAATTATTATTTGAAATACAATAATATATAATATTATTTTCTTGAATATTTGATGCGTAAAAGATAGTCGCTTTAATACGCATATTAGTATTTAAATAAATTTTTACAATTATCTAACTTAAAGTGGAAAAATTGTTAATAAAGGAGAAAAAAAAAATCTAACGATCATCATATATTTTTTGAAATTAGAGAATTATTTCCTGGAAGATTGCATCTAATTACGTTCAAGTTCAATGCCAGATATGAAAAGAGAATCAATTTAATCAAAGTTAAAGGAATAATTCCGCTAAACACAAAAAAAAATATTTTAATAGCTTTTACACTTTAATGTTTAATGACAGTAAACATAAATTTATAGCCATTTAATATAAAACTCCTTTTGATTTGCATATCAAATAAATAATTAAATAATTATTTACGAGTATTCTGGATAATTTGAATAACAATGTGTAGTTAAAAAACAATGAAAAAATAGTATATTATATTAATTAAATATTAAATATATTTTTTAATTATCGGGGGAGAGAGGTGTTTAGTGAGGGAGAAATTAAAATTTGTGGCACTGTAACTTCATGGAAAACTTGACCTTTCTAATTCCAATTTGTTCTATTCCACTTGACATTTGTAAAAGTTCCCCCAGGGTTATTATTACGGCAATTTCAGAAAATTGTTTTGCTTCTATTTTATTAATGTAATATAACTTCAAAATCTTAATGTATAAAATGCATTTCACACAAGTACATTACATAAATTTTCAATAAATATGGTTTTCGTTTAACATTGTTGTAAGATATTTATCAAATATTTATAATATGTTAATGTTCGAATAAATGACATGTGATGTGTATTAACATTGGAAACGCCAGTGTTTATGCTTAATGGATAGATGTACCGAATGCTAAGTGTCCGTTCGGTAAATTTTGTTGTTAAATAATGTATTATGCAACAATGTTTATAATACTAAAAAATGTGTTATATAACAATGTTTATAAAGTCACACAATGTGTTATACAACAATGTTTATAAAAGTCAAACAATGTGTTATACAACAATGTTTATAAAGTCAAACAATGTGTTATACAATAATGTTTATAATGTTAAACATTGCTTATACACAATGTTTCTAATTTTAAGCATTGCTTTATACAACAATGTTTATAATGTTAAATAATAGCGTTTCAAATATAAAAGCATACTATTTCGAAAGAAAAAAATAATTAATACAGACGAAATTAAATCGTTAGTAACATATAATTACTAACTTTTTAACTAACTCGTTTTTCACAAATGGTTGTTAAACAATAGAACAGCCGAAACAATAGAAGATGAGCCGAAATGGAAAAAGAACAAACATTGCGTGAAGTTCCAATGAGCATTGGAAAAGAAACAACCGAAATGCAACGAAAAATCATAATGATATTCTATGCATAGCTTTTTACATGAAACATAGAAAACTGTTGTAGAACCTCGTTTGGTGATCCAAAATCAACTTCAGAAGTCTTCTTCTTCTTTACTATGGCCTGTTACAGGCCAAGGTTGTCTCTCAATAAGCTCCCTCCAACAAATCTGATCGGACTCCACAGTCCGCCAACGTTTGATTTTTAATGTCTTGAGATCTGTCTCTATGAGTCTATCTTGTGCGAGGTCTACCTCTTTTCCTGATACACTCTAATTTGCAAAAGCCACCTTTTTAACAGGGATCATATTATCACATCTAAAAAAATTGCCCAAGAAATCTGATGCGAAGAGATTTTATGATTCTGGTAACATTATATTGCCTAATTTTCTGTAGATTTCATGGTTAAACCTAATCAATGTAATAAGTCAACACCGTAAAATAAAATTTATTCAAAATAAGCCGAAAAATTTAAGCAAAAGGAAACTTTTCATAAACTCAAGCATTTATTAATTTTTCTCAATAAGATATATTTATTAAAGGTGAACACTTTTGGAGTAGTGCAATATTGTCTGATAAAAGCCAATTCAATGTGTTTGGATTAGATGGGCAGCAAATGATGTTGCATGAAAAAAAATATAGAACTCCGACGAAAAAACCCCCACCTGACAAATTCGGAAATGCATGAGCAATCTATAGGACAAGAAATTGCAAATTATTGAAGTGATAACGAATCATAGAGGATATTGAAGTAGTGTGAACATTTTGGGATTGAATTGCTACATGAATAGGTCATAAAAAGCTTTGTTTTCCAATCAGATAATGACCCTAAGTTTAGGTATTATGTAATGCGCTATATGATCATTTGATATGCAGTTTATCGAACATTTTTAAAGAACTACGGGTTACAAAACCATAAATAAGCCTGAAAAACATTTTTCTTGGAGAATCGGCAAAAATTGATGTCAAAATTACTCAAAATTTGGTACAGGCGACGGCGAAACCTATGAAAGTCATAAAAACTATTGGAGTGTTTTATGAATTTTAACATTTTCTAGGAACATACTTTGGATAATATTTTGATAATTTAATACTTTTTAAAGTGTAAAATCATGCCTTATAATTTTTATTTAGTTTAAATTATATATATATATGGGCTTAAAAAATAAAACCTCAATATTCAATTTTCACTGAAATAATAAGTACTACTGAATTATAGTTTTGAACTTTGTGTTAGGTTTGTTTGAAAATTATAAAATTCTATCATAAAAGCGTTAAAATGCCCTATAAAATGAATAAATAATTTTAGATTCCCTATTAAAAAAGTTAGCATTTAAAGAGTATGCACTGTACAATGCCAATATGCAGTGTAATTATAAAAAAAAAAAAACTTTCTCCTTTACATGAATCCCTAGCTATTATACCATTCAGAGAAATTGAAAATTTGATTTAAGGTATTTTGAGGTATGTGCACAAGAATCATATGGAAAACAATAGTTCAACTCTAATAATTACGGCTACAATGGAATGATTTCAAAATTTCAAATGGCAACATCTACTTTTTTTTTTTATTGGTAATTGTTTGGTTTGAAAGGGTAAATCATCTAGATGGAATTTTTATTTTTTTTTTTTATTTTATCAATTGGATGCAGATTGAGAATCAAATGGGAAGGAGGAATGTGCAAATTTTTTTTTAAAAGGTCTGAAGGGAAATTGGATTCTTCAAACAGCAAAGGCAATTTTCTGAGATATTGAGAGAGGGGTGGATAATACGATTTGCTTTTTTGTTGCTTCTCTATAACTATTGATTAGTTTCACTTTTCGTCTTAGTCTGTCTAGTGCTGGCGATTTTCGAATCACAGTTACCGTTTCAACTCTATTTATGGTTTTTCATTATGGAGATCACATTTCAATGAAAAATAGTAAGTGTTGGCATTCGAAATCATAGCACTGTAACCGTAGAGTTTAACTGTTGTCCTAGAGTTTAAAGTTTAACTGTTGTTTTTATGATTCTTGAGGGCATACTTACCTCAAAATACCTTATATACCATATATATATTGGAATATATTTTTATTTTGTACAATAAGTAATAATGATGATCTATCCTTTTTTTTAATTTTTTTCTATGCTGTGCATAGATTTGAATCTGATGTATCTTGTTCCAAATTTTCATATGTTACTTCATTAATAAATTCTAAATCTTTTATTTCAAATGATTTTGATCTCTAATATCCTTTTTTGGTTGTAATAAGAAATGAATTATCAGAACCCTCATATTAAACTTCATCATCGGAATTTTCAGATGGAACATCAGCACCTATTCTACATACATATAAGTCAGGTTTCATTATGTGAAACTGACTTATATGTATGTCAGAATAGTTATATAGAATAGTTTTTGCCTAATATGAAGCTTAAACTAATTACTGGAAAGAATTCCCAAGAATTTTCACAAAATCTACCTTTGTAATAGATTGATCATTCAATAACGCAATCATCAAAATCAAAATTTTCAATGTTTAATATTTCAACACTAGCAATATTATTCCAAATTATTTGTTAATAAATCTTTAGAATTTTCAGATTATATTTTCCTAAAATGAAAACTAATTATTTTATCATACTGATCACTTGTTGTTTTTTAAAAATAGTTTAAATGCCTAAAATAAATTCGTTAACAAATACAGTATCAAATATCTAAAGAATCACAACCACATGGACCCAATGTTCATTGTAATGAACTTATGATTCGATAAAATTTTGTCTAAACTACAGCCGGTAATAAAATGAAACTATTTCTAATGCTAAGATTACCATAAAGATTGTATAAAAAATCATCGGCATATTTAAAAATTTTATTCATATAAATTCAAACAAAAAAAATTGCTCACCTTTTTGCAGATTAGAGAATGACGCTATTTTCAAAAAGAAAGAAAAACTGTAAAAATCTATTGATTGTTGCCAAACCAAGAAAAATGCAATGATATCAAATTAATTAATTAATTTTAATCATTAAAATTTCAACTATCCATGGAAATGTAAGTTTCAACTTTCTGCAGTCAGTGAATTACAAAAAAAGATTTTAAAATGTACGTCCATTGTAATGGACACCGGGGTTGAAAGTGTTTTAAACTAGATTTTAATAATTACTTTTGCAAGTACTGGAAAATTATTGATAAGATGTTTATGTCAAAAAATAATAATTAGTTTAAATACAATAATATATAATATTATTTTTCTCGAATATTTGATGTAAAAGATAAGTAGTTTCAATACGCATATTAACATTTAATTCAATCTTTATAATTATCTAACTTCAAGTGAGAAAATGTTAATGGCGCAAAAAAAAATCTAATAATCATCCTATAGCTTCTGTAATTAGTGAATTATTTTTGAAATATTGCATCTAATTAAAGATAAATCCAATTACGTTCAAGTTCAATGCCAGATATGATAAGAGAATCAATTTATTTCAAAGTTAGAGGAATAAAATCCATTAAATACAGAAAATACTAATTGGAGCAGGGGCTCAATTCCCCTTGGCATTTGGGAAAAATTACCCCGGGCAGTTTCAGAAAATGATGTGCTTCTATTTTATTAATGCAATATAACTCTTCAAAATCTTAATGGCATAAAATTCATTTTCATCCATGTTCATTACATACATTTTCAATAAATATGGTTTTTGTTTCAACATTGTCAAAAGATATTTATATGTATAATTTTGATGTTAATGTTCGAATAAATGACCTTCATGCATGTGATGTGTATTAACATTGGAAACGCCAGTGTTATTCTTAATGGATAGGTGTACCGAATGCCAAGTATTCGTTTGGTTACGTTTGTAATGGTCAAACAATGTTGTACAACAATGTTTATAATGTCAAACTATGTTGTACACAACAATGTTTAGGAAACTATGTTGTAAACAATGTTTAGTGTTAAACAATGTTTTATGTTAAACAATTTTTCAAATGTTAAACAATGTTTCAAATGTTTAAAACATAATGTTTCGAAGGGGGAAAAAGTTATTATATGTTACTAACGATGGCATTCATTCCCGTCTATATTAATGAATGGCATTGTATTAGTAACATATGATTACTAACCTTTTTTAAACATTATCAAAATCTCATCAACCTCTGCACAAAAGTAATTAAAAAGTAAAAGTAATTCAAAATATTAATAGAATTTAAATTTTTGTTTCAAGAAAATAGACGATTTTGCATTATCGGAGTTTCACTACGCGATTGCTTTGTTCTTCAAATAAAATTTTCAAACCAGTTTTTCACAAATGGTTGTTAAACCTTAGAAAACGAAGATTCGCAGAAATGGAAAAAGAACAAACATTACTTGAAGTCTGGGGTTTGAAAAGAAACAACCGAAATGCGACGAAACGTCATAATGGGCTCTGGCAACCGATGCATAGCTTACAAGAAATATTGAAAACTCGTTGGACCTCTTTTTATGATCCAAAAATGTAGTAAGTCAACACTGCAAAAGAAAATTTGTTCAAAATAAGCCCCAAAAATTACGTCAAAAGGAATTTGTTTATAAAAACGAACATTTATTCATGCAACTAATTAAAAAAACCGAATTTAAGTGCTTCTAAAATTAAAGGAAAGTTTCTCAATCAAAGGGATTATTGTTTCAGAAAGTATTCCCTGCAGGATCTTGAAAGAAGGTTTCCAAGATAGAGTATTGCGCAAAAAATTTCAAAAAAAACCAGCTTCTTTTCTCAAGGTATGCAAATAAAATTAACACTTTTGGAATACAGCAATTTTTTTTCAGATAAAAGCAAATTCAATATGTTTGATTAGATGGGCAGCAAAAGATGTAGCATGAAAAATACAGAACTCCACAAAAAAAAATCTCATACGATAAATTCAGAAGCGCATGAGCAAACCATAAACCATAGAAATTGCAAATTATTGATGTGATAACGAATCATACAGTTTATATGGAAGTAATGTGAGCATTTTAGATTCAATTGCTACATGAATGGGCCATAAAAAAGTTTTGTTTTCCAACCTGATAATGACCCTAAACACACAGAACAAAAGACAAAGTTTAGGTGTTATGGAATGACTACATGCTCTTTATGATACTGATATGCACTTTATCGAACATTTTTACAGAACTGCCGATTACAAAACCATAAATAGAGGAACAAAAAAATAGGCTAAAAACTTTTCTTAGAGAATAGGGCAAAATAAATGTCAAAATTTCGCAAAATTTGGTACAGGTGATGGCGAAACCTTTGAAAGTTATAAAAAATATTGAATATTTTATGAATTTTAAAATTTTCTAGGAACATATTTTGGGATAATATTTTGATAATTTAATGCTTTTAAAGCGTAAAAATATGCGTTATGCGTTAAATTGCTTCATAATTTTTTTTATTTAGTTTAATTTTAAATGAAAAGCTTAATAAAATAAAAAAAATCCCAATAAATTTCATAGAAATAACTACTGCAGAATTGTGGCTTTTGAAATTTCTATTAGAATTTTATAATTTCAAGTAAAGTTGTCATAAAAAATCATTAAAAATGTCCTATAGAATAAATAATTTTAGTATTCACTATAAAAACATTTGCAATTAAAAATTTTAAAACATCTGCACAGTACAGTGCCAATATACGTATTCTAATACCAATATACAGGGTGTTTATAAAAGTTAACTCTCGATATGTGAATCTCTAACTCTATCATAGAAACTGAAAATTTTGGTTTGGTATTTTGTGGTATGTGTTCAAGAATCATGTGAAAAATTCTAACAAACACGATTAAAGTGACACGTTTTCAAAAATTTAAAATCGCTACAAATTTTAATGGTTTTTTTTATTGGAATGTGATCTCCATAGCGAAAAACCATAAATAGCGTTGGACAATAAATGTAGCTTGAAAATCGCTGGCGCTAGACAGACTAAAGAAAAGTGAAAAAAAACCAATCATTACAGAGAAGCAACAGAAAGCGAAACATTTTAATGTGTTTCACACATTTCCCACTTGACCTCTTTCACAAACGATGACACTTTGCTTTGAGGCAGATGGTGTATAACACTGAAGCACATAATTAGCATGGCAAGAGGAATCTGTTGAACAACTTTCAAACCAGATACAGTTTACGGATTAAATGCAGACACTTTAGATTTCAGTTTACAGTGAAATGCTCTATCTGACATTGTGAGAATGCATGAAAGTGCTCTCTTATTTGTGGTTTTCTGTCGAACCTTTCTGAACAGAACAGTTTGGTGACAGAATTATCTTCAGCCTTTTCACGTTTTTTTTTCCATGGTTGTGAAGTTCCTCCGATATGTGGTAATTGTTTTGGTTTGGAAGGGTAAATCATTTAGATGGAAAAAATTTTTTATAATTTTTATGAATTGGATGCAGATTGAGACTTAAATAGAAAAGAGGAATGTAAATTTTTCAAAAAAGCCAGCGATAAGGTCTGAAGAGTAATTAGATACTTCAAACGGAAGAAAAATTCTCTTAAACTGAGATTCGAGAGGAGGATAATATGGTTTGCTTTCTGTTAGTTCTCTGCAATTACTGGTTATTTTCACTTTTCCTTTAATCTGTCTAGCGCCGACGGTTTCCAGTTACCGTTTTAACTCTATTTATGGTTTTTTATTATGGAAATCACATTCCAATAAAAGTAGGTGTTGCCATTTGAAATGTTCAAAATAGTGGCACTATAACCCTAGCTGTTTGAGTTTAACTGTTGTCTTTATGATTCTTGAGCGTATACCTGAAAATACCTTAAAACCAAAATTTCATTCAATTTCTGTGAATGGTATGATAGCTAGGGACTCACGTATCGAGAAAGTGTTTTTATAATATAACTAACTATAACAGTATTAGTAGATGTAAATTAAGAATAATTAATACCATGTAAAATTGCTTTTTAACCATTATTTTTTATAATCAATTGATTGTTAATTTATATATTAAATTTTTAATGAGAAAAAAAATACACGTACTTTTTTTTTTCTTTTGTACTGTATAGATATAGAATTTTACAGGAGATATAGAATTTTTGGTTGGGTCAACTTTTTCTTTTGAATAAGTGAGTATATATTTGAATAAGCCCTAGTATATCATTAATTAAACCTGTACATCATTGTTTTATTTTAACCTTTCAAACCCGACTTTAATGCAATGAATAAAAAAGAAAATAATTATGGTAAAATATCATAATATGATGGTAATAAACACGTTAAAGTAAAAAATTAAGAAAAAAAATAGTTTTTATAAGCAAATAGGCAAATGTCCATTGGAATGGACAAACGATTAATGAAGTGGCAAAAGTCAGATGTTCAACTCTTGAATTTCTGTTTGAATATTTGTTTCAAATATCAATTTCTTTTTTGTGAAACATATTTTTTATTTCACATTAAAATTAAATATTTTTTCTCTTTACGATGTAGCATAAATGCACTTATATTTACTGCAGTAGATGTGAATTTTAACATTGCAACCATAATTTTTGCATTGATTGCTTTGCGTTTATCATCAAATTTTGGTAAATGATCCCCACGGTCAATAATAACCTCTAGATGATGATTAACTTTAGCCACTTTTGTAACATATTTTTTACTTTGTACAATAAGCGATAATAATGATCTATCTTTTTTAATTTTTCTAAACCAACTGTGCATAGATCTGATGGATCTTGTTTCAAATTTTCATTTGTTGTTTCATTAATAACTCTAAATCTTTTTGTTTCAAATGATTTTGATCTCAAACTAATATCTTTTTTTGGTTATAATAAATGTATCAGAATCCTCATCAGAAATTTCATCTGAATTTTCAGATGAAACATCAGAACTTATATACATATAAGTCAGTTTTCAATAATAATTTTGCATAATAGGAAGCTTAAAATAATTACCGGAAAAAATTCTCAACAATTTTAACAGAATCTAACTTTTGTAACAGATTGATTATCACTATCAATAACGCAATCATCAAAATCAATTTTTCAATGTTTGAAATTTCAGCACTAGCAATATTATTTAAAATTATTTGTTAATACATCTTTAGAATTTTTTAGATTATATTTTCCTAAAATGAAAACTAATTATTTTTATCATACTGATCACTTGTTGTTGTTTTAAAAATAATTTAAATGCTAAAATAAATTCGATAACAAATACAGTATCAAATATCTGAAGAATCACAACCACATGGACCCAATGTCCATTGTAATGAATTTGTGATTCGGCTAAAATTTGTCTAAACTACTAAAACTAAAAGATTGTATAAAAAAATCATTGACACATTGAAAAAAAAATTATTCATAAAAACTCAAACAAAAAAAAAATTGCTCACCTTTTTGCAGACTAGAGAATTATCCCATTTTCAAAGAAAAAAAAAAGTGTAAAAATCTTTTTGCCTGTTGCCAAACCAAGGAATGCAATGATATCAAATTAATTAATCTTTCAATTATCCATGGAATAAGTTTCAACTTTTTGCAGTCAGTGAATTAAAGAGTTTTAAAATGCGCGCCCATTGTAATGGCCACCGTGTCTGAAAGGGTTTGAACCAGATTTTAATAATTACATTTTCAAGTACTGGAAAATTATTAATCTAATGTTTATGCCAGAAAAATAATTATTTTTGAAATACTATAATATATAATATTATTTTTCTTGAATATTTGATGTGTAAAGATAAGTACTTTTAATACTCATATTAACATTTAATTGAATCTTGACAATTACTTAACTTCAAGTGGAGAAATTGTTAATGGAGCAAAAAATCTAATGATCATCCTATATTTCTGAAATTAGTGAATTATTTTGGAATATTGCATCTAATTAAAGATAAATCCAATACGTTCAAGTTCAATGCCAGATATGATAAGAGAATCAAATTTATTCAAAGTTAGAGGAATAAAATCCAAAATACAGAAAAAATATTAGTTGGACCAAGGAGTTCAATTCCCCTTGGCATTTGTGAAAAATTACCCTGGCAATTTCAGAAAAAATGATTTGCTTCTATTTTATTAATCTAATATAACTCTTCAAAATCTTAATGCATAAAATGCATTTCCATGTATATACATAAATTTTTAATAAATATGGTTTTTGTTTAACATTGTCGAAAGATATTTATGTCTATAATTTTGATGTTAATGTTCGAATAAATTACCTTCATGCATGTGATGTGTATTAACATTGGAAACGCCAGTGTTTATAATTACTGGATAGGTGTACCGGATGCTAAGTATTCGTTCGGTTATGTTTATAATGTTAAACAATGTGTTATACAACAATGTTTATAATGTTTAAAAAAATTTGTTGTGCAATAATGTTTATAATATTAAAAAAAAAATGTGTTGTACAAACAATGTTTATACCGTTAAACACTGTGTTGTACAACAATGTTTGTGTTGTGAAACAATGTTCAGAAAATGTTAAACAATGTGTTATAGAATGTTTCAAATGTTAAAAACATAATGTTTCGAAGGGAAAAAAAAAGGTTACTAACGATGGTATTCATTCCGTCTATATTAATGAATATCATTGTTAGTAACATATGATTACTACCTTTTTTTAAACACTATCAAAATAACATCAATATCTGCAGAATAAAAGTAAAAGTAATTCAAAAATATTAATAGAATTTAACTTTTTGTTTCAAGAAAAATAGATGAATTTGCACATCGGTGTTTCACTACGGGATTGCTTTGTTCTTCAAATAAAATTTTTCAAACTCGTTTTTCACAAACGGTAGTTAAACTTTAGAAAACGAAGATGGAACGAAATGGAAAAAGAACAAACATTACTCGAAGTTTGAGGGTTCGAAAAGACATAATGGGCTCTGGTAATCGATGCATATCTTTACAAGAAATATCGAAAACTGTTCCATGACCTCGTTTTATGATCCAAAATGTAGTAAGTTAACACTGCAAAAGAAAATTTCTTCAAAATAAGCCGCACAAATTACGCCGAAAAGAAACTTCTTTATAAACACGAACGTTTATTCATGTAACTAATTAAAAAAAAAATCAGAAATTTAAGTGCACCTAAGATTAAATCAAAGTTTCTCAATCAAAGGGATCTTTGTTTCAGAAAGAACTACTACTGCAATGTCTTTGAAGAAGATTTTGATGGTTGAATATCTCAAAAAATTTTAATGCAATTTAACAGACAAAAATCTGCTTTTCTCAATAATGTAAGTTGATAAAGGTGAACACTTTTGGAATAGTGCAATATTGCCTGATAAAAGCCAATTCAATGTGTTTGGATTAGATGAACAGCAAATGATATAGTATGAAAAATTACAGAACATCAACCAAAAAAACCCCATCCGACAAATTCGAACTGTATGAGCAACTATAGGACGAGAAATTGCAAATTATTGACGTGATAATAAATCATACAGGATCTATTGAAATTGTGAGAATATTTTAGATTCAGTTGCTACATAAAGTCATCAAAAAGCTTTGTTTTCTAACAAGATAATGACCCCAAACACACAAAACCAAAGAAAAAAGTTTAGGTATTATGGAATGATTTTATGACAAAGGACTTCACGATCATCTGATGCACTTTAACGAACATTTCTAAAGAACAACGGATTACAACACCGTAAACAGAAGCAACAATAACAAAAATAGGCTGAAAAACATTTTTCTTGAAAAATAGGAAAATTCGATTTCAAAATTTTTGCAAAAAAAATTTGGCACAGGCGCAAGGGCGAAACCTATGAATTTCATAAACACTATTGGATATTTTATGAATTTTAACATTTTTCTAGGAACGTGTTTTGCATTATATTTTGATGATGCAATACTTTTAAAGCGTATAATTATGTGTTATAACTTTTTTATTTAGTTTAATTTCAAATGTATAAGCTTTAAAAAAGCTTAAAGCTTCTCATAGAAATAAGTACTGCAGAATTGCCGATTTTTAAAATTTATTAGAATTTTATAATTTTTAAGAAACGTTTTTAAAAAAGAATTAAAATGCCCTATAGAATCATTAAATAATTTTAGTATTCACTATAAAAACCCTAGCAATTAAAAAGTATGCACAGTACAATGGCAATATATATATAAAGTTCCAATGCCAATATACAGGGTTATTATAAAAATAGCTTTCTCGATATACGAGTCCCTAGCTATCATACCATTCACAGAACCTGAAAATTTTGGTTTAAGGTATTTTGAAGTCTGCGCTCAAGAATCATATGAAAAACAACCTTAACAATAATGGTTACAGTGACACGATTTCGAAAATTCCAAAAGGCAAGACTTCTCTTTTTTTTTTTATTGGAATATGATCCCCATAGTGAAAAACCATAAATAGCGTTGGAATTGTAACTGTAGCTCGGAAATCGCCGGCGCTAGGCAGACTAAGAAGGAAAGTGAAAATAACCAATATTTACAAAAAAGCAACAGAAAGCAAAACATCTTAATGTGTTTCACAAATTTTCCACGTACATTCATCACACACGATAACACTTACAGCGAGTGTAAAAAGTATTCGTACAGTACGACAATTGATCTAAAAGAGATCCGTTCATAAAAATTATAAACATAAAAATTCCATTTTAATTAATTATAAATATATAATAGAACATACTTTCACTAGTTTCATGTGAAATTGACACAAAAATAATTTTATACATGAATAAATATTTACAAAACTGAAACAATCAAACATCTTGTAGTGTAAAAAGTATTCGTACATAAGGCATATATTGGCCAATACAATCATAATATTTCAGCTAATACCTTGTAGGATATCCTTTAGCTCGAATAACTGCCTTGAGTCTCTTTGGCATCGATTCCACCAATTTTGCTGTTATTGAGCTAGATATGGCGTCCCATTCTTGATTAAGAGCCGATTCCAAATCATTTTTATTAGAAATATGTCTGGATCTAATATTTTTATCAAGAATGTCCCATAAATTTTCGATGGGGTTGAGGTCCGGCGATTGAGGAGGAAATTTCATGAACTTTGGGGTATTATATAGTATCCAGAGCCTTGTGTTTCCGGCTGTGTTATCATGCATGAAAACGTAATCACCATTCAAGCCCATTTTTGTTGCACTAGATCCTAAATAATTTCTGAAAATGTCAATATAAAGTTGATGATTCATAATGCCTTTAATAAAGATTAATTTAACCACCCCAGAAGCACTCATACAACCCCAAACAAGCAGACTTCCACCCCTATGTTTCACTGTTGGCGCTAAATTCTTAGGATGCATTGCTGTATTGCGCTTTCTCCATACCATTCGTCTCCCGTCCGATCCAAATATGTTGTATTTACTTTCGTCTGTAAATATAATCCTTTTCAGAAATCTGGACTTTCATTAACATATTGCTTGGCGAAAGACAATCGCAGCTTCCGATTCTTCTCACTAACAAAGAATTTTCGTCTCGCAACAGGGCCATGGAAACCTTCATTTCTGCATGCATTTCGAACAGTACTTACGGAGACTGCTGTTCCTATGTTCTTAAGTGCTCCTACATTAACATCAGAACTAATTTTTGGGATCCTTCTTTAATGAACGTACCAGAAACCGTCTGTCAGGTGATGTCAATAGACATGGTCGCCCAGTATGAAAACTGTTTTGAACCTTTCCAATGGCAGCAAACTTTTTTTTATGATTGACTGCACAGTTGAACGGGGTCTACCGACCAGATCAGAAATCTTGTTGTACGATTTACCATTTTTACGGAGCTTTAAAATCAGTTCTCTTTCGGAAACACTTGTCTTTTACTTTTACGATCCATTACAGAATTTCTAGTTTCTCACTGCATTAAAATTTCCACTGAAGAACCTTTTAAGTAACTTACAAGATAACGTCAATTAACTACATCATAATAGCTAAACCAATCACAAAATAACTAAAAAAAATTTGCATTTCTTTTAGTGTACGAATACTTTTTACACCACAAGATGTTGGATTGTTTCAGTTTTGTAAATAAAATTATTTTTGTGTCAATTTCACATGAAACTAGTAAAAATATGTTCTATTATATATTTATAATTAATTAAAATGGAATTTATGTTTATAATTTTTATGAACGGATCTCTTTTAAATCAATTGTCGTACTGTACGAATACTTTTTACACTCACTGTAGAATGCGGCAAATTGTGGATAGCACTAAAGCACGTACCATGGTAAGAGGAATCTATTGAACTTGACTTATGATGACATCTAACCAGATGCAGTTTACGTATTAAATGCATACACTTTAGATTTCAGCTTACAGAAAAACGCTTTATCTGATGTCGTGAGAATGCAAGGAGGTGTTTTTCCATTTGTGTTTTCTATAGAACAGTTTGGTGACAGAATTATCTTCTGCCATTTCACTTTTCTTCCGTGGTCATCAAATTTTTCCGATCGCACTCCGATGGATTTCTGTTTGAGGGAATACCTGAAATCTAAAGCATCTATGCATTTAATCCGCACACCGCGTCTGATTTCAAACATGCCATCAGATCTCAGATTCAACAGATTTCTCTTGGCATGGTATGTGCTTCAGTTTTATACACCATCTGCGCCATGCAAAGTGTCATCGTATGGGCAGGAAGTTACTGGAAAATTTGTAAAATACTTTAAAATGTTTTGACTTAACTTGTCTGAGATTTATGTTCGCGTTAGCTGTTTTATCTCAATTTATTCAATTGCTTTTAAGAAGAAATTAGAAAAAATTAATTAGGAAAAGGTTATACGAATAAAAAAGATCTTCACAAAAATCAGTAGAGTTTGACTGTTTCCAAAGTTGTTAAATAAAAAAAAAAAAGCACCAAAATGTATTGTTATTCAAAACCTCTGTCGCTAAATAATACAAAAAGTTAACACAAAAAATACTACTTAATTTTTTGAAAGAAAGTAATTACGGATATTTTTTTTGTAATAAGGTTTATCACTCATATCAAATAACCAAAAATAAGATATGACTTTGTATTCAAAAAACCTGTTTCAATTTTTCGCTTTGTATGCCATATTTAATGCATTGCAAAAAAATATGTTCCTCGGTTTCCGGTTTATTGCAACTTAAGCATATTGCAAAAGATGTTAATCCAAATCTATTGAGTCTAATTTTAGACGAATAGGTTTTGGTACGAAATCATGAAATTAGTACTTTTTTCTCGATTTATAAGGAATAGACAATTAATTGCTTTAATACTAATTAAATGTAGCAGATCCGTTGCATATTTTCCTCTGGACATTGTTCATCTGATTTTTAAATGTTGTCTTTTTTTTATGATAGATGATGCCTTCGGAAAATTAATTTAAAATCATTGTGATCACTGATTTTGCTATAGAATCTGCTTGGTCGTTTTTGGATATATCTACGTGACCTGGAGTTCAGACGAATTGCAGAGATAAAATTAAGTTAAGTTTTTATTTATTTGTTTATTTATTATTGTTATTATTTTGAGATGATTTTCAAGGAATTCGATAACTCGCATGGATTTAAAATTACAATTTTGGAGAGATTGAAGGACAGAGAGACTATCTGATAAAATAATGTAATGGTTTTGATTCAGTATAAATATAGAGATTGATGAAATCTGCTCTAGAGTTTCACCTGTATAAAATTACAATTGTAATTTGAAATCTTCCCAAATGAAGTTTCTTGAGAGAAAAAAATGAATACAGGATATTAAATGTTTGATCGGACTTTTAGATGTATCAGTATCAGGGTATCAGTTGCTAAAATGACTTCATTTTCCAGTTTTTTTTTTTTCTTTATATTGTTAAAAAAAATGATTGATTAAATGATGTGGGAGTTGTTTGGCTTGGAAGGGTAAATCATCTAGATGGAAAGAAATTTTATCATTTGTATTAATTGGATGCACATTGATAATTAAATAGGTAAGAAGAATGTGTAAATTTTTCAAAAGGTCAGCGAAATAGGTCTGAAGAATAATCAGATACTTCAAAAGGGAGAAAATTTGAATCTGAGAGAGGGCAGAATAATACGTTTTACTTTCTGTTGCTTCTCTGTAATTATTTGGTTGTTTTCACTTTTCTTTTTAGTCTGTCTAGTGCCGGTAATTTTCGAGATACAGTTATCACTTCAATGGTATTTATAGTTTTTATTATGGAGTTTAGTAAAAAAAAAAAGTAAGTCTTGAAGTTTGAAATTTTCGAAATCGTATCACTGTAACTGTAGATGTTAGAGTTTAATTGTTTGCTATTCATCTGATTCTTGAGCGCATATCTCAAAATACCTTAAGCCAATATTTCATTCAATTTCTATGATTGGGTATGATAGCTAGGGACTCATATACCGAAAAAGTTTTTTTTTTATAATCACCCTGTAGATAAAGTTCTAATACCAATATACATAGAGTTTTAATGCCGATATACATAACGTATAAATCACATAAACACGTATTTAAAGCATGTCTTTTCTGATGTATAAAGCCGCCTTTTATTTTTAAAATTCAAATTGCTTACTATTTTTAATATTCAATTTTGAATCCATATTCAAGCAAATTTTCAGAAAATCAATAACAATATTTTCAGTAAAAAGAAAAAAAACAAACAATTATCTTTGTATGAAAAAGAAAGCTACTTGAAAACAATATCACCATACGTAAATTAAGAATAATTTCCATAATTCAAGTTTACAGCACGTAAAATTGCCTTTACATATTATCTTTTTATAATTAATTGATTGTTAATTTATATACTAAGCTTTAATAAGAAAAAAAAAAAAATACACGTACTTTTTTTTGTACGGTACCAGTGGAAATATAAAAATATTTGATTGGGTTAACTTTTTTAAATAAGTGAGTATATATTAGAATAAACTCGTATATCATTATTTTATTTTAAACCAGATTTTAATAATTACTTTTTTTTCGAGTACTGGAATATTATTGGTTTAAGGTTTATGTCAGAAATATAATAATTATTTGAAATTAATATTATATAATATAATTTTTCTTGAATATTTGATATGTGTAAAAGATAAGCCATTTCAATATACACGTTAGTATTTAACTGAGTTTTTATAATTTTCTATCTTTAACTGGCGAAATAGCTAATAATGGAGCAAAAAAAATCTGTCGATCATCCTATATTTCTGAAATGAGTGAATCAGTTTTTGGAATATTGCATCTAATTAAAGATAAACCCAATTACGTTCAAGTTCAATGCCAGATATGATAAGAGAATCAATTTAATCAAAGTTAGAGGAATAAATTCAAAACACAAAAAGTTATTTTAATAGTTTCGCAGTTTAATGCTAATGACATTAAGCATAAATTTATAGCCATTTAATGCCACAAAATTCATTTTGATTTGTATGTCAAATAAATAATTAAATAATTATTTATGAGTGCTCTGGATAATTTGTGTAACGGTGTGTAGTTATAAAACAATAAAAATTATTTAAATATTAAATATATTTGTAATTGTCTGACAAATTATTCGATTATAACGAAATTTTCATTCTTATTTTACAGAGGCTTGTTAAATTATCACCAAATCGAAGTATTTTTTCTTAAAAAATGAATAAATGCATAATATGATGGAAAAATGTGCAACTTTTTTTTTACAAAATAAACGCATGTTTGTGAAAATTGCAACACCATGAAGGACTTACGCGAGCGAGCTGAAATTTTCAGGAAATGCAAATTAGCGCATGATATGCAAATGATTAGAATTTCAAATCCGTAGCGCATGCGTATACTGAGCAGCGCCCTCTGAACGGCGGATGGTTCCGAATAAATAGATGGCTGTAGCGAGGCGTGTATGGTTATCGGTGGTTATCTGCTAATGGTAAACGTTAGCTCAATCGTTACTTATGCCTCTTCGACGAAAGAGAGCGAGATTTGAACAACTTACAGAGTTTGAACGGGAGAGAATCATCGGCCTTCGTGAAGCTGGATTGTCTTATCGTGCAGTAGCCGCTCGTGTGCAGCGTAGTAGCAGCACAGTGGTGCGTCTTTGAAGCAGTGGACGGACGAATGTCGGACAACTCGGAAATTCGGGAGTGGACCCCGAAATGTAACGTCAGCTTGCGATGATAGACATTTGATCCGCATGGCGCTGACGGACCGTACAGCTTCCTCTAGACAATTGGCAGCACAGTGGTCAATAGCTACAGGTGTTTCATTGTGTGCTTCATCAATTCGTAGACTTTGCTGCAGCGTGGGCTGCGCGCAAGGACTCCTTTATACATGATCCCTCTCACGCTAAACCATCGCCGCCTGCGGCTAAATGGGCCGCTGAGCATAGAGACTGGCGTGCTGATTGGCAGCATGTCGTGTTTTCTGACGAATCCCGCTTTAATTTGTGGTACCATGATGGCCGCATTCGTGTCAGACGCCATGCCGGTGAACGCAACCTTCCGGAGTGCATTATCGAACGCCGCAGTGGACGAACACCCGGTGTTATGGTCTGGGGTGACATAGCATATCATGGACGATCTCAATTGCTAAGAATTGTGGGCAATCTGAACAGCAACCGGTACATCAGTGAAGTTCTACAGCCCCAAGCTGTTCCCTTCCTTCAAAGCTTGCCAGGCGCTGTATTTCAACGGGACAATGCCCGCCCTCATATCGCTAGACTGTTCAATCCTTCTTTGCAACGCGGCAGATACAGCTTCTTCCTTGGCCTGCGTATTCCCCGGATATGTCGCCGATTGAACATGTGTGGGATTTCGTGGGTCGGCGTCTCGCTCGTGATCCTCGTCCTGTTGCTTCTGCAGACGAACTTTGGGTGCGCATACAAACAATATGGAATGCTCTTCCTCAGGCAGACATTCAAAATTTGTTTGACTCCATGCCACGTCGTCGTAGCAGCACTTATTGCGGCGCGTGGTGGCTACACAAAATACTGATTCCGGTCTCTTGTTATTGTTTGTTTGCTTTGAACATTTAATCATTTATTTGTACCACTACCACTCAACTGTGCATTAAATTTCATTCAATTATGACGATTCCTTCATGGTGTTGCAATTTTTCACAAACATGAGTTTATATTACTATAAAATGACTACTAATTGAGCAATTTGTAGCAGTAACAGCTAAATATAATAAGAAAGGAATTCTAAAAAATAGTTGATAAATTACAAATTTTCAAAATTTATATAGTGTGCATAAGCTATAGTAACGAAACTGAAAATTGTTAGACAAATAGAAATATCCAACACACATTTATATTGACAGATGTATTACATGTGTGTATTTAAAGTTCTATTTAATTGAATTAAATTTTTTTATTAATTGTTCATAAATATAAAATGCACACTTCCCATCAAAAAGTTTCTATTACTCTGTAATGAATCTTTTGTCATATTTACAGGAAAAAATTACATTTACTCCAACCAATTCACGTCTTTTGTGTTAAAAATTGCCAAAGAATTATTTTGGTAGTTTTTGAGAGGTAATTATTTTAAAATAATTTTTTTCCTTTCTTTTATGTTAAAATTTAAAAGATTTTTTTTTTTTTTTTTTTTTTTGTTAAGATTTTTTTCTCTTACCCCACTTTGCTGACAGCAAATTCTAGACCATGAGCTCGTGTGTTCTCAAACAATGGAAAAACGCACCAGGACAGTGAAAATTCTTAAACCGACGGACGAGTCATGATAAAAGGTAAAAAAAATGCATTTTTTTTTTACCTTGACCCTTGTTGCACAAAAACATGGAACACACAAAAGGGAGAAATTTAATTTATTTATTAAGGTTATAACATATAAGTTTAAATTCTAACACTAATAGGCTATAGCCAATCACGTGAAATAGAAAAAAATTATTAAATTAGAATTTATTTTCCCCGAAGAGAATTAGAATTTTTTTAAATTCCAAAATTGACTTTGTGTTATCAAAATAATCTTAACTACTCCTGATTGCAGGCTTCAGGTTCGAATCCTGGCGGTGGCGTGAATGGTTGAATGGAAATCACGTTAAACTGTAGGTCCCAGTCTAATTAGCTTAAAGTGTGCACAAAATAACCGTAGATTGACAAACCAAACCTCGATTGTAGTACAGATACAGGAGCTGAAAGCAATTTTGAGAGCACCCGATTTTTCTTTACATTTCGCTGTACGTTGGTTGGCCTCGTGTCAAATTTACGCATTCCAGGTATTAATTAATTATGTTAGGCACATAGGTTGAATAAAAACTTCAATTTCCTAAAACTTTAATTTAATTTTTTTACACAGAAAAATTAACGATATGTCGAATATATAAATCAAAATTTTAAATTTCGGTTTGTAAGGTTGCTACTGAGCATATTTTATGTTACGATATAATATATATTTATATATATATATATATATATATATATATACATATATGATACGATTACGATTAATTTATCAGCATTCATGTACATAATCTAACCTACATATAGATAGCAAAAAATGTGAAATGAATTAAAATTAATGGTTTAAGGATCTTAAAAAACATTGTAATAATAATTAATCGTAAAAATTAATCACATGAATTCCCATGTGAATTATACAACATATCCACTGGGGAAAAAAAAGAAATGGGAACGAGACATCGAGGTCAATTAGTCATTAATTATAAAAACAGATTAACACTCTGGCTTTGCATCCGACCATCGGAATTCCGTCTCGTGAAACAGTCCAGGCAGGAGAGAGGTTGCGTAACCCTTAAGGCATTTTACTATGACTATGCAGATATTTTCCGTGTGTTTTTACTTATGTGTAGTGTCTACAGTTTGTCATGTCGTCCTTTAAAAGATAATTAATAATATTACAACTAAAGATCTAATCGTATCATCTAATCTTTTAAAGAACAAAATGAATTTCCACTTGCAGTACAACTAATTTTACTGGACCAAGAATTAACAAGCATTTAACAGGTATATTGCTCCTTAATCTTCATTAACAGTAATAACTGTTAATTTCTATTAGCGTTAACACTTAGCACTTTGAAACAACATCACTTTTTTTCCGTATCTTCAGTGTGCTTGAGTAATAACAATTTTTTTTTCTTCTCTTTTCTGAATTTCGAATCAACATTTGCCATGTGCAATTGTAGGACAAAACCTGCAATCCTTCACATGATTCATTTATAACATCATAACATTTAACTCATATTAACATACATATAATCATACATCACATCTAACTCATAATAACATATCACATTTAACTCTTATTAACAGACATCACACTCATAATAACATAACACACATTTTCTATAAAACACTGAATTAATATTTTTTCTTTATGGATTTTTTTTTTGGTTCTTTCATTTTGCATACTTAACAAATTGTTAGTCTAAGCTATCTACTTGATTCGTTTTGATGATCATTCTCCTGACTACGAGATGTCTAGCAATTTTCACCATCTTAATAAGTAGTATTCACCATTCTGTAACACAATTCTTTTGAGCTAAAATGTTAAAACAATTCATGACTATTCATTTGGTTGACATGCAGTTGAACCATGTATGACTCATACCATGCAGTTCTCCTTGGGGACTGTCACTTTGGTGGGTATTTCATTGCTCTCTGTAGCATACTTTGGGAGGAGGGTACATTAAAACCTCCTGTACAACCCGTCACCTCGACTGGATCTGGGAGACCTCTTCACAGGCAGCGCCGGATTTTCCTTTAGGCTAACTAGGCTTTAGCCTAGGGTCTCATCAAGAGAGGGCCTACATTCAAATTGTTAGCAAAATTAGAATGACACTATTCTAAAATCAGTAAACATTAAAACACTGAATCGAAAATAAGGAGAAATTCTACACATAAAAATTCATACTTAAATTTTAAATGCGAATTATTAAAATAAATTTATCTGAATTGAATTTGCTTTAATCTTCAATGTATTGAATATATTTAATTTAATTTGATAGAAAATATGATTTTTTTTTTTTTTTTTTTTTGCATATTTTATTTTCGTAGTCAAAGATTTTTATTATTTGAATTTTGTTTCTTTTGTAAATGCTGTGTGTTATGTTTGATTAGTTATTGTTACAAGTACTATATAAGGTGCTGAGAATAAATGTGGGTGTGCAGAAGATCTACCTGCCCGTGGTGCACCTGGTAACACTTTTTAGTGGCTAAAAGATCTGCAACTTGGCATTATTGTTAGATTAATGAACTCTGTTTCAGCATGTTTTGTTGTATTATTTTGTTGTTGTTGTATGTTTTATGTTTGTTTTTGCTGTAACTGTTCATAATCTGCCATTTGGAAATAAAAAAAATAAATAAATAAATAAATGTCCAAATAAGTATTCTCGACTTTTTTTATTCATTATCCGTGCTACATTTTTTATAAAAGATTAGTACCCATCACAACATGTTTCATTTAACATATTGAAATATATCACAGTAATGACGTATTTTATTATCTCTCATGTAATTTACAAACTTAAAAATGAGAGGTGAAAGGGCCTCATAAGTGGAATAGCCTAGGGCCTCTTTTCATCTAAATCCGGTCCTGCTTGTACCGTGCAGTTCCCTTACACCCTGGAAACTCTCACTTCGGTGGGTAATTCAGTGCTCTCTCTAGCATACTTTGGGAGGGGGAGGTACATTAAACCCTCCTGCACAACCAGCCACCATGACTGAATCGGGGCCGGGTAGATGAGTCAACAATCTCGCTGGCCCCAACTGATTTCGGGAGGCCCCTTCACAGGGAGCGATAACACAGAAGTTGCTGAGCAATGGGTTCGGCGTCTCTGCTCCTGCTTGTTTCCAAAGTTGGGGAGCAGCAGGGAGGTTTTTATACCTCTGGCTTGGCTACTGTATGTTAATGCACTTCGTGCGTGGAGCCAGGCCTCTCTGGAGAGTTCGTATACCATGCAGCAGCCTTCGAGTTTGCTACACAAAGTCGATGCCCTCTGTAAAAGGGTTAAAAAATATTTCAAAATGGGCATTTTGATGTTTGAATTTTTGAATGAACATTTTTTCATTCATGTTTGAATTTGATGCAAGATCCATTTATAGAGTTACATTCTTATAGAGTTGAAACTCTTTGTTGTTTCAGTCAGAACAAATAAATAGAAAAATAATGTAGATAGAAACTTCGTTCGGGCTAACGTGAGTTAGCATTTAACAAGTAATATAAAAATAAAAAAAAATTTAAAGTCAATTCCTTTTTTTTTTTCACAATATTGCAGAAAGTCCTTTATAAATAATTTTCATTCATTTTTTTTAAATTTATCTGGCGCCATCTATTAGTAGATACATGCAACTTAAATCTAAAAAAAAACTAAACTTAATTAATTAAATTTAATTACTGAGTTAATATTTGAAAAAACTGTGTCATCCACTACAAGTTCAAAAAAATTGTATTTGAACGTGAGTGGATGAATAAAAAGTATTTTATGAACGATTGAAAATTTGAACAAGATATATATAGGGAGAATGTGGGCTAATAGAAGGAATTGAAAAAGAAATCGACCGAATATCATAGAAATCGTCAGAGGAAGTTGAAATGTCATTTTAAGGAAATTTGCATTTTAATGAAAAGTGAACGTATTTTACCATGTATTGGACATCATCATTTGTCAACTAAAATCGCTATTCCATGAAATGAATGAAATTGTTTCCAATTTCAATGTCTTGCAACTCTGCACTTTTGCAAAATTTAAATGACACTGAATTATTGGAAAAGGCTGAAGAATTTATTGTATATAAAAAGGATATGTCTGTCTTATTCTACCAAGGAAATTCTCAGTTTTAGCTGCACTTTTACACATGAAATAAAAAAAATCTTTTTTTTTTATAAGGGAACTGCTGATTTATTAATCACTAGTAGAATCGGCCACGCTTTGCTGTGGCTTTCTTGTATTTCGTTCCATTATTAGATAATATAATTGGTATTGTTAAGGAAGTGATTGGTAAAGATTGATGAAAAGTTCAAATTAAACTTCAACGAATAGAAAATGTTTAATTTTTATTAATTTAATGAATGAGGTAGATAATGTTGATTTTTAACACTGTTTTATAACTATTTTACCAAATTTAATTTTTAGTAATCATTACTTCTCCATTTATCTAAGAACTAAGCGTTGAACAATATTTCTTGTTATTCTGTCTTTCGTCAAAATACACTCATGTCCATAAATTAAGGATAATGAAATTCAGGCAAAGAAAGAGACAGAAACAAAACAAATTTGACTTATTTGAAAAGTCTATTTATTAAACAAAAGGTAAAGTGCAAAAAAAGATTCTATATGTTTGACATAATTAATAAAAATTGCGATTTTTACTCCCTGGAGCAAATTTCAAAAAAGAACCTATTTACAAAAACAGTATAACATGGTTAGTATGATGGTTAATATGGAGTATGTCTCCCGGACGATGCAATACAGGCCTTACAACGCCTAGGCATGCTGAGTATCAAATTATCAAATCTGATCGTGGGGAATATATCACCACTCCTCAAGCAATGCCCTCCGAAGTTCCGGTTGACAGGTGGGAGGGGGTTGACGAGCTGCAATTCGTCGGCCATGCATATCCCACACATGCTCTATTGAAGTCCGGTGAGTATGCTGGCCAATCCATACGGGTGATATCCTCCAATTGAAGGCATTCGTCTACAATGTTTGCACGGTGAGGACGGGCGTTGTCATCCATAAACAGAAATTCAGCACCCATGGCGAACCGAAAACAAACGTACATGTTGTTCCAGAATGACATCCCGATAGATGTGGCCTGTCATCGTTACACTCTGAACATGCAGGTCAGTTCTGGAACCAAGAATAACTCCTCCCCCAAACGAGCCATCCTGCACCACCGTAACGGTGTCGTTCAATGGTGTTCTCTTGGTGGTAACTGGGTACCTGGCGCTCTCCATACGAAAGTCCGGCGAGAATCAGACTGCAAACTAAACCTGGACTCGTCGGAAAACATCACACCAGACCACTGTTGCGGTGTTCACAATGCATGCTCTCTCTACTCCAGGTTAATCGCAGGCGACAGTGAGTTGCGGTAAGTGGGACACATCTGACAGGCCTACGAGCATATAGACCAATGTGCCCTAAGCGTCTGTACACGGTCTGCCTTGAAACTGTCGTACCGGTAGCTGAAGAGAGCTGACGAGACAGGTCTGATGCTGTGCTCCGTCTGTTTCTTTTGGCAGTAACTGCTAAATACCGGTCCTCATTCGGCGTTGTAACTCGGGGGCGACCTGTGCTGCAACATCTACTCACATTACCATCATCTTGGAATCGTTTCCAAAGCCTGGAGATGACACTCTGGGCGATTCCAAGTTCCTCGTATACTTTCAGCTGGGTACGTCCACATTCCAGTCGTCCGATAATTCTACCACGTAAAAACATCCAAATGCTTCCTTTGTGCCATAACTATGCGGTTATTGCACTGAAAAGCTTTTTAAAGCGCTTATGAATAATTTTACTTCTTTGCCACCATTCTTTATATACCCCTCTCTTACACTCGTCATTGTGACGTACTCATCCGCGCCATCGGGTGGTTTCCTTAATTTGCATATTCTTCTTCCAAGATGTGTGTGATAATTCTACAGGTGAAATTTTTATTTTAGAGTTTAATTTCTGTATGATTCTGAATTATCCTTAATTTATGGACATGAGTGTAAATCAATTCTTTAAATAATTTAATAAGTTGGTTATGATTTTCTAAAAGATTATCCAACAATTCTACAATATCTCTTTGTACTGCTTGTTCGTTAAAATTATACTGACATCGAGTTGTCACACGTTCTTCGGAACCGCCATCAAATAAATTTGAAGAAATTTTGGCTTTTCGTTAGGTATTAGTATCAACGACCCAATCTTATGGTACACCTGACCTTGTATTTTGAATGTACTTTCAAAATTACATCCATCGGATGAGAAATCACAAATTTTAGTTGCGCCAAATGGCATCAATGGCGCTAAATGAAGAAATATGAAAATCGTCGATTTTGCATTTAATTAAAAAAATCTGTATAAAAACTATCCTATCTCTCAAGTTGGAATAAAAACACACATTTAAGAAAAATAAAAGTTAAAATCGGATTGTTAGTTTCAGAGTTCATCCCGAACAAACATCGTGACACGGGAATTATATATAATAGATAAGGAATCATTTTTATGTTTCCTGAAGTGTGCATTCCATTTATGTTATGTGTGGAGTCAATTCCTGTGACTACGCCTAGTGCTATGCAATCATTCTCGAAAGTAAAATTGATAAAAACTTATTAAGAAATTTATAGGACAAAATAGATTACACAATTTGGCTATTCTATCCATCGAACATTCTATGGCCCAAAAACTTGAACTTGGTGCTGTCATTGACACTTTTGCTGATCAGAAAACCTGAAAAAAAGAAATTTTAATAAATAAGATGTTTACTAAAAAAAAAACCCACTAATTTTAATTTAATACCGCCTTTAAATTAAAAGTTCATAGCATTGACTAAAAAAAAATAGTATATTAAAAAGAAAATACAGTGATGATACTGAAGGGTCTCCATTTGAAAAATTTACCACAGATTTCAGATGGTATAGTTACGCCACTGGTTGTTTACATTTACAAAGAAAAGAATATTCAGTTTTTTTGATTTAAAGCAAATTTAGCTATAAAGCGCACTGCAGAAAATAAAATCAAAATTTTCTCCAGCAAATATCGATTTTCTGTAAAGAGATTTTTTAAAAACTAAATAGCGTCTCTATAATCATATTAAATTGCTGCATATTCTGACAATTAGATTTAAGAACTTGAAGAATAAATTAAAAATATGATAACATTAAATAATAGTCAAATATTAAAAACGATCCTAAATACATTCACTTTTTTTAGGGTTAACAATAGATTAATAACAATAGGTAACTCCAAATGCGGTGGAAATGATATTGCTAGATTGAATAATTGTTTGAAGTGCCAATGCAAAATGCATTTTAATTCAATTTAAAGGAGTTAAGTTTGATAGAACAGTCAGGAGGCAGTAACAATGATAAAATTCAGCGGCATTATTAAAAAAGTAAATAATTAAAACAAAGAACAAAAGTAGCAATAAGAAATTGTAAAATAAAATAAAAATAACTCTTCATTGGAACCTGTTCAGTGCCGATTCAGTGAATTAATATGTATTTGTATGGAATCAAGAAAGTGGAGTCAACAAGCAGTGAAGAGGGGTGTTAAAACTTAGGTCCAATACGAAAGAGAACTACTGTCGGGGAAAGCGAGATTCTGCATTCATCGCGCTTCGTAAAAGACTGGCGTATCTCGCTGGCTCAAGTACAGTTGAGGGGCTTGAGCAGGGATGGGCAAACTATGGCCCCGCGGCCAACTCTGGCCCTACGGAAGGTTCAATCCGGCCCGCGGGATAGAATTTTAATTTGCCGCGCAGAGGCAAATTAAAAACAGATTTATATATATTTATATATTAGGGCCTGAATGGCCAAGTGGCTAACGCTCTGGCACTCGGTACCGCAGGTTTCGGGTTCGAGTCCTTCGGCGGTGCCATGGGATGTGTGTAGGGGTTCGGAATCCACTTTAAACCGTAGGTCCCGGTCTAATAGGGATCGTAGAGCGTTGGGGGACATTGTTACACCGCGTCCGTGGCTTATCTTCAAGTTACACGGGCCCCCTGGGTAATGCAAAGTGAGTAACGTCTGTGCAGCTCTTTGCCTTAAGGCATCCAAGACGTCCATGTCTAAGTGTTTGCCAGCTGCATTGGAAAAAAAAATATTTATATATTATATATCCATCTCCTTCTCTATTTTGATTAAATAAATTTTTTTTTCCTTTTTTTCAAAAGAAACATTCAAACAGAATTGGATATTTTTACCATGTCTTTCAACGAAAATTGTGAAGCAGTGAGGTCAGATTTATATGTTGAATTAATTGAGTTGCAATCTAAAAATCATCTCAAGCAGTTGTTTCTAAATATGCCAAAGTTAGAGTTTCACAAATCATTATCGAAAATAAATTTCCCAAATTTAATATCTCCCTAACAGAAAATCAGTCCTATGCTTGCTTCATCTTGTATATGTAAACAAGTGTTTTCAACTATGAAACTTT